>JAPUBX010000946.1:0-175262 GCA_028672205.1 Proteocephalus fallax | reverse complement strand
AAAACCGATCAACAATGATTGCAGAAATATAAGAAATATTATTTCAACTGAATTGAAGAGAAAGGTATTTCTTGGTATCCTGCCTAGTTGAGTTTCAGTTGAAAGCGGCAAACCGAGACCAATTCACCATTTGGACTATCCGGTGAACAACATCTATGAAAAATACGCCAAGATTCCTGCATTATTCATAAACCATATTGCTACGGTTTTTAAAATAATATTCGAAAGCAAATGGCAACACAATATGAACAGTTATTAGGAGTTAAGTTCTCGCAAGTCTACGAAACTGGATGCGTCGCTTGGATACTGGCAGCAGGGATGCCAACAGTACGGATATAACAAACAATAACTAGGATTTTAAATGAATATGATTCGCCCAATTCTCCATGGGATGCGCCACTGATATTTGGGTTGGATCATACGTATTGCTAATACAATCGATAAACATTGTCTTGTTTGTAAATTGATGAATTCGTGCTATTGTCCACGTGAACTTAATGACAAGACACAGCTTCTTCTACACGCGAATTCGCCATCACCAACTGCACGCCAGCCAATCCCGTGGCCCGCGTGAGAACGTGGGCATTTGAGGTCATTCAGCCCCAGAATGTTGACCAGGTTGAGGTGACGGTGTTGCCAGTTGCCTTGGCGTTAAACTGGAAAACATAATAAAAAAATGCTAGCCAGGTCAAAAAATTTGCATCGAAATTCCACAGCCTCCAAAGTAATGCAGTTTTGTAATCGCTTAATGGCGCCCATTGAAAGCAGCTCAAACAACAGTATCTTAGGGATATCATAGGGATTGGTGCAGATTTTAAAATGATTGAGAGATTCATATTGTCATCTCTTTGGTTCTAGAACTCGAGCAAAATCAGTGTTCTAAATATGCCCTTGCACATAAGATCTGCAAACGGGCTTAAAAGTTACAGCTTCACGATACTCGTGTTGTTCTCGTCAACAGCGACTTAGGATGCATCGCTGATAGGCTAGGAACAATGCTGTTGGCATCATGTGTGGACGGCGTGTGGTTACACACGAATAACTTCCCAAAAATAAGCAGTAGTCTTTACTGACTATCAAACTCTCTCATCAAATATGGAATTCAATTAACTTCAACTCCCAATTGGCTTTACCTAATTTCAGGTTCACATTTATGGTTAATTATTACTTATAATCAGCAAAAATCGAATTCTACAGCCTAATGGATATGTTCGAGTGAGACAAAAATACAGACGCAGTTCCCACCGAACATATTCGATCACGTACTTTCGTCACAGACGTTTCATCAACTGTACGGTATGTTTTATCTAAAGAAAGGTTACACAAATAATGAAAATTTTATTTTTCGTTTTACATTTCAAGGGTTCATCAACTTTACCAGATAAGATATTCGAAGTAATCATCAACAAACCACACTTACAAGTCTTCATAGTGGGTAAGGAACACGATTCTTCTTTGTCGATCAATGTCGATGCATTTCGCGACATTTACTTTTTGTAAACGGGCAAGTCTCACGGAAGCTGATGGGGTATTTTCGACAACCTTGAGCCAAAGACATTCATAATCGTGCAGTGGTGGGTGGTTTTAAAGCAGATCTAAAATGATTGGAGAAATATAAAAAAAAGATTTGGTCATTATTTCATTGGAAGTTATTTGTTGGCCTTTTGCCAAGTTGAGTTGTTTTGGAACTCGAAAAACTAGGACTATCTGCTCCGAATCAAACTTTTCGGATTTTAACTATTAAGATAGATGTGTCACCAAAACGTTCTCGTTTACTTACACAGTAAATCCAATTCTGCTTCAAAAGGACTGTTTCATAAATTTTAAGTGAAATAAGTGTGCCCTTTGAGTACAAAGGATGGATTCCTGTTGACTTTACAGTTCCTTTCGTCAAACCCTCCGCCGATCTCAAAATTCCCGGTGTAAAACCGGCCCAGTCGCGCCAAAAAAAGTTTTATATGAGACTAAAACAACAAACTGCAAAAGCTATAAGAATTTATATTTTAAATCTGCATAACCTACGTCTCCATAAGCGTCAACAGATTTCCTCTTGAGTATATTGGATAAAATTTGGCCCGAAATGTCAAAAGCTGCATCCATGAATACAGGGCAACCGTTATCCTGGCACGATCTTGCCTAAGGAAAGGTAGATATTTCAATTCAGGAACACTTGGACATTTCGTTGGGCTGCAAAACCAATTGCGAGTTGAAGACCTTCTGAAGGAATGTCGCGAGTCCAGCATCCAGTCCCTTGGGAATATCATCAATGGCAGGACCTCTACGAATGATGCAACCAGCATTGTCAAAAGCCTATAAGTGCCGCATTCTTAGTGACACACACTTTGTGCGGATACATCCCTTGTTTGTATAAATTGGCCAGATACACAAAACGTCCTTCTCACCTCTGAGACAAAAAAGGGCCTGAATGCAACAATACAGTTTTGTACGACTTAAGAACGCGTGTACTTGTGCTCAGGACACTCAATTCGGCTACTTTGGAGGATATCGTAAATATGTTTGTGTAGAATATCGAAATATCATAATATTTCTAGGCAATTCAACAAAAATAACTCATTGGGATAATTATAAATCTTTGTCTGAACTGTTGGTGTAGAAACAACAAAATATTATGCACCTTCGAAATAGGCCAATATAAACAAACAGCGTCTGTCTGAGGAGACGAATCTCGAATAAACACAAAACATGAATGATCCATGGTTCTTTAATGAAATGAGCCCACGAGTTTAGAAGCCTTAAGGAGCCTAATCTTGCACATTGGGGGACCATTGAGAGAGACAAAGATCAAAGCATGGTTAATAGAAAGATCGTGAATTTCTGGTTCACAATCGGGGGAGAAACACATAAAGATTTTTTAAAAGGAAAATTACTTTAAATAATTGTTTTCTTTAATTACAAACAGTTCTGCAACGGAAGTGATCACTTCCGCTTGAGTACTAGCCCTGAACAGGACTATATGTTTAAAATGACATTTGCATGTTGCTTCGTTGTTGCTATCGGATATTTTATAACTACGATTCCAAAATGAGAAGAATTGAAAGGCACTTCATAATAAGCCAGAGATGCATTCTATTTGCCGGAATAGAAATTAGCAGTCAGGTAAACTGAGCCGCTGTTTGTCTCATCCATTGAGGGATTCTGTTTAAAGATAAAATGGCTGAAAATTAATAAATGGCGAAGATAAGACTGATGAGTCATGATCTGAGGCTGGTTAGGGAACCTTTCAATGTTAATTATTTTTATTTGATGACATATTGCGAAACAGTTGTCTCATAGGTGTCCATTATGAAACTTTTAATTTCGAGATAAGAGTTTAGAGTCTTTCCTGTTGATTTCCAAATGCTTAGTAACGTGAAACGGTAAGCCTAGAAATGCCAATAAATAATCCCACTATTTCTACTACTACTACTAATACCAATACAACTACAACTACTACTACGACTACTACTACTCGTTTTTCAACGAGTTTATCTCCAGCCTCTGCTTGGACGTTTATTCGGTTTAGTACCGCTGCAGGGCAGTAGTGGTGTCTCGCATGACAACGATTTTTTCGTCGAAAACCAGGTCGCTGATGTTAATATCCGGACAAGGTGTAGCTGCTTTGTAGGAGTATGTAATAAAATTATTTATTGCAAAAACTAATTGTTAAAAGCAGACCGGGACTCCCATGTTAATCTCCTGCGTCTTAATCAAAGTATCCCTCACAAAACTCTCGTCAAATCCGATATCTGCGACACACTGAGACCCATCGATGACAGTTACTACACCATTCCATTAACCCTAGCAACTCTTACCGCAAACGACGATTATTTGGAAGACTTCGTTTGCCTCGATTATCGTCATTGGTTAGTTGCCGAGGCCTACCTTGAAGCACACGTAAACATATCACACGTTGTCTTAAAACGAATTAATCGATGTGTCGAGGCGTTTTGATGACACACAAGATCCAAATGTTCCAAACAAACGCAATAACAATTTTCAAAAAAAGACGAAAATCCCCGCAAGGCGTCTCCCCGGGTTATCTCCAAAACACTTGACAATTTGACCATTGTTATAACATTGAGATAACAATTGCATTTTTCGAAACGGTCGTCTAAGTTCAATATAACAACGTGAATGTCGCTTGTGCACAAGATTTGCTATTTTGTTTTCACAAAAGTCGACGAATTTGCATCGTGCCTGGGAGACCGGCAGCAGAGATGCCAACAGAACGGTTGCACCACCCACTCACTCTCGACTAAACATTCGGCATCAACAGAAAAGTCGTCACATAATTCCCTTTGAATGATGTGTGTTAATTGAATTGCTTTTACTTATGTGACCTAATTCATTTAAGAGATATCAGTCTCACCATTGTCGCCCTCAAATCCACGGAATTCTCTCATTCTCTTGATTAACTCCATAGTACCTGAAACAAGAGACTTAAGACCAGTTATCACGACTGGGTGTACAATGTTTAGACATCGTTTAATGTTATATAACATTGTTTGGCGTTCAACGAGAAGTTCTATCAACGGTTTTGCCGACTTTAAGCTTACACGTTATTGGTTTGAATTTGAAATATAATGAAAGTTGTTCCTGTATTCTGGTATGATATTTGTAGCGACGTCGCTATTTTACAATTAATGTACTCTAGCATTATTTGCATTAAGCAAATATGAAGTCTCATGGTTGACACCTATATTCTTGGTATTCATTCTGGATTACTCGTTGGAACATTATATTTGTGCATCATGGCCAAAGATTTTGATTCGAAAATTTGATTTTTGATCGTTTTTTCGCATCGTTTAATATTTTTATTTTTTATCAAGAAAAAGTATTCAATATTAGACACGAAACTTTAAAACATTCAGCAGAAACTGCTGGAGCTGTAAATCTGTGTTTCGTGCAAAAATCGCTCTGCCTGCAGAATCCTAATATCACTCGATTGATTTCGAATCCGAGATTATATCGCCCACTACCACTACTACCACTTCTATTTCTACTATACTGCATAAACAACTGCAACGCCATTTTAAAGAAGCTGATCAATTACACGGTGTCCATCATGACAGAAAACAACCAATCGGATAGTGTTTAACAACCTAATATCAATATTAGTATGTTAATAGGAACAGAGGACTTTGAGTGTAAATAATAATAATAAACATTATGGCAATGGCTTCATTGAGATCGCGAGTACAAGACCATGGAAAGACAAAATAATATAAATAACAATAAGAAAACATTTTTTTTTAAAAGTAAAATTGAGGATTGACTTAATTGCGATAGGCTGTTTTTATTTAGGTATTACCCACACATTGGTCGTAGAGATTTAAATTAAGATAATCTTCCATGGATGGGAAGGGAGGGGTCATCTTATATACGAACTGCGAGGAGTCTGAAACTAGTTAAATGTTGTCAAATGAAAAAAAATAAAACGAGACTATTTTAAAAGGCCTCTAAAGTGTTAAAAAGTAAGAACATTTGACGTCAAGGAAAATCACGGGGAACAATATGAAATAAGGGGAATTGTACAGGCGTGAATAGAGGTTTTCATACGGTTTGAGCTCTCTGTAAGTCTCCTGATCCGGCGAACTAAGAGATAGAACTGATCGAATCTACCGATACGATATCTACATGATGAGTTGAAGAAAACCGACAGTTGAAAATAACCCCGCGGAATTTCGATTGTGAGCTCGAGTCTAAATTATGAAATGAAGCGATTGCTTGAGTGTTAACATTGATGAATAGCACATATGAAAGTAAGACGCTTCTCCCGAATACGTCGAGGTTCCTCGAATCCTACCTTTACTGAGGTTTATGTCTGTTTGTGCAGGTCATAGATTGACCATTCACGGAGGTAACTGTTATCTGGCCAATGCTAGTACCTTGAATTGTGGTTCTCCCATCACTCATTGCCTAGCATTTAAGTCACTTTGTAAAAACGATAGATTGACCATTCACGGGAGGTGGCTGTTTTATTGGGCTGATTAATTCAAGCTAACGAAGTCTTAACAAACCAAAACCTTTAGGAATTATGTAGAAGACCAATTTTATAGCAGAATGCTGTCAAAAAATCCAACATTATTTTCACATTATATTTCAAGAAAACGCTTTATACAGTACTACAGCAAGCTTTATTCCAATTAAAACGAGAAAGAACTCGTTGGAAATCTGTTCGATGAACGCAAAACTGACGGCCCAGTTGAGGTGATTGGTTGGACCAGTGTCTCCATAAAATCCACGGATTCTCTTCATTGAGACACGAAGTTAAATTTTGCGAAGCACTTTAAAAGAGGCTTCGATCGACGAAGGGCAACCGTTTTCCGGCCCAATAAGGGTGAGTCGAAAATGTGGGTTGTTGATGAATATTTTTGATCCGTACGCCAGAAGATGTGATGAACCCTTATATGTAAAAAAAATGTGTCAAAAATAAAAAAACATAACTTAAACATATAAAGCATACCATGCAGCCTATTTCGATTGTCTGGCGGAACTAATCGATCGAATACGTTCGGCTTAAACTGCTGCCAATCCGTTTTACGTGCAAACATCAGAATCATAACATAACAAATTATGCCTTCTGAAATGTTGTAGCAAATAAGCGATGGGTAAGCCATTTCAGAAGAAAACAACTTCACTATACGGGAACCTTAAAAAATACAACAGCAGCATGAAAACGATCGCGTTCATTTTGGCCATCGCTGTGATGGTGCTAGAAGATAATTGAGTTGTGCAGTGTATTTATTGTGAATTCTGACACGTTGAGCAGCGTCAGTAACGCACGACCTCAAGGCATTACGTAGCCTACTTGTTGTTGGATAACGCTTACACTGTCTTATCAGCGACAGATTGACAGATAAATCGATTATAAAGTACCAGGGCATGATCTTTCGTTTTCGAGACTAAAACCCCGTTCCGATTATCTGGTTATCTGTTTTTATACACGGTCCACATTATCCATATAGGCTTTATTATTGGACCGATCACATATTCCGGGTTACGAATTTTAAATATTTATAAACTACCCATATTTTAGACTCACCTTTTTTGGGCCGGAAAACGGTTGGCCTTCGTCGATCGAAGCCGCTCTCAAGGTGTTTCGCGAAATTTCAACTAGTGTCTCTATGGGGAGATTCCGTTGATTGTATGGAGACACTGGTCCAACGCACCACCTCAACAGGGCCGTCAGTTTGGCGTTAATCAAACAGATTTCCAAAGAGTTCTGCCGCGTTTAAATTGGAATGAAGCTTGCTGTCGTCCAGTATAAATTGTTTACTTGAAATGTAATGTGAAAATACTCTTGAATTTTTTGCAAGCCGCGGTGTTAAGAGACAACACCAGCATGAAACCGAGCGCGTTCATTTCAACCATCTTTGTGATGATGTGATAAGATTATCGTGCATTAACTGTGCGTTCAGAAGCGTTTAGTCGACTGCATTGGCAGGACCTCAACGCGTGATGCAACCAACATGTGGGTAACAGTGGAGCTAGCCTATCAGCAAGGAATCATTAGTCATGCTTAGTAAAAACCACGCATTCCTATGTCTATAGTCTGCGGTTGGTGTAGTTTACCCCGTTATCACTCCAAAGTAACTCCCGCCCCCCGCAACCGATTCCCCTCGCAACCCACATTCACGGGTCGGGGTCATCTTAATCTTCCCACAGACCCCTCATGACACCCCATCCATTTTACCCCCTCTTCTCTGAAGCTTTTCCAAGCGGGGCTGTTTAATGGTTCACAACGGGGTAACTGCAGTTAAATAAATTAAACACTGTACCAAGATCCGGACGCGTTGCTGTACCGACGCCTCACCTCACGGTTCACCCCCCCTCCAACACAACCATGTAACCCTCGATAGATATAATCCGTTGTCATTTTTGAGCATAAACGTTGGTAACTACCAACTTCCAGTATCAGTTTTTGGGTGGTCGTAATGTTGATGCAAATGTTTAGGTTCCTGGGTACCTGAGCAATGGGAGTTGTATATTGTTGTGTCCTTTAATTCCTCCCGTCAACATCTGGATTACATTGTGTGTGGGAGACCTCAAATGCTCATGTTGTTGTGGCGTGCTTGCGAACGCGACCTTGCAGAAGGCGTTGACGCACGCGCCGTGTAGTCAGCTGGCGGCCACGGGATTGGCTAAAGACGGACTAATGGGAAACACAGGTTAAAGCCTGTCACAGATTTGGATGACACATAACCACAACACATTCAATACCACTGGCGGCATAGCAAAAAAACAATTTTGTTCAATTTTGACCACCTCAGATTGATACAACTCGCGAAACCACCACTCTTGGACGCATAACCACCACTCTTGGACGCATAACCGCGAAACCACCACTCTTGGACGCATAACCACCACTCTTGGACGCATAACCGCGTACTTGGTCCTGACGGAAGCATGCGAATTTCGTTGGCACAAATATGTGATCCGCGAGAGCCATATATTGGCTATAAACCATTTTTGGTGTTCCAATGCACAACCGCTAAAAACCATTACACTATCATTATTGATTGAAACCTAGGCTAACATAAAATCAAATATTTCATTGTTAATAACTATGGCAATGCCTTTAATGGCGTTTGTTCAAGGTTATTAAAAAAACAAATAGCCTTAGCTGGAACATGCTCGGTTACAAAACCCGAGCTCACTAATTCTTCTCAAATCCCACAGAAGAATCCAACAAAAACGTTTTCTTTGAAAAAAACGTTTAATCTTCAAATAGTATTCATAATATATTTTCAACAACAAAAGATTGAAATTTAAACTCAGCAAAACTGTTTAGATAACTCCTTGCTGATTGCGAAACTAATCGCCATGTTGAGGTGGTGCGTTGGACCAGTTTCGCCCACAAATCCACGGAATTTTGCCATGGGAATACTAGTTGAAATATCGCGAAAAACACCGAAAGCAGCATCGACTGGCGAAGAACAATTGTGTTCCTGACCAAAAATGGAAACTTGTAGGTGTGGTTGGTTAATGATTACTTCGAATATCTTATCTGGTAGAGTTGATGAACCCTTGAAATGTAAAACGAACAATGAAAAATAAATATGATCATTATGCGTCGACCCTTTCTTAAGATAAAACATACCGTACAGTTGATAAACGTTTTTTGACGATAGTACTCTACCAAATATTTTCGGAAATAACTACTTCGATAAATTGTTCTCACGCTGACAAATCCCTTGGGCTGCATAACTTTAACGTCACAAAATATATCTGGAGAAATTTCATAGCGCGTATCTATTGATATTTGCAGTTTTGAAGTCATGATCAACTGTAAATTGTAAGCTAAAATGAAGTAAAACCAATTGCGAGTTGAAAACCTTCTGAAGGAATGTCTGGAGTCGAACATTGAGTCGTTGTGTGGAAAACCAATGCAAGCAAGGAAACAGCAGCAACTTTCATCTTTGCCAAGAGATTTTGATCGTTGTGATTGTGAGTTAAGATAACGTCGCATTTATCGTGCGTTCTTTAATGTCATACGTGTTAAACACACGACCTCTACGCATGATCCAACCAGCGTCACTGCAACCCTCTTCCAAGTCGTTGTTGTCGTAAACAACTCGAGTAATGTTGCTATGAGAACTCCGATTTAACTTTGATTCACGAACCAGGGATATTATTATCTGAACTGCACGTCAAAAACCAACCACATTTCAAATAGGTACAATAGAGCCTGTTGTTTGAGTTTTACGCTGTGCAACACAAAATATGTTTGGGCGATACAAGCTGGAACATTTCTATTATATTACAAAAAGAGTCTAGTTATGAAACTCAAACGGTTCTCCAAAACTTCCTCAGAAGAGCTGTACCGACCCCTCACATATCGCAGGGGACGCGTCTAAACCTCACAGCTGGTTGGTCGTCATTTAAATGCAAATGCTTAGGGACTTTTTTGTTTCTATATGTGGAGTTGTATTATTTAGTGTCCTGTAATTCCTTCCGTCAACATCTGGACAACATTGTGCTTGGGCGACCTCAAATGCCCATCTTGTTGTGGCGTGCTTGCGAACGCGACCTTGCAGAAGGCGTTGACGCACGCGCCGTGTAGTCAGCTGGCGGCCACGGGATTGGCGGGCGCGCAGTTGTTGTGGTTCGTGTGTTTTCGTAACCGAGTAACCGATTTGAGCATTTGGAAAATAATAAAACACCTTTCGAATTATAAACCATAGCTCGTTTTTATTCAAGTTCAAATGTGTTTGATCGAAGACGATCATGGAAAGTTAACATTTTTTCTATTATTCGATTTTGCGTAGCGCGAAGTAAATTTCAGAAAATAGGGTTTTTCATGCATCAAAAATATAAAATAAATACCATACTTCACGTGCTATTACGTTCAGCTCAATAAATGGCTCAATTATTTGCTCTAATTAATTAGTAGCATTGTTTATGTCGATGAAGTTACCGATTTGGCACGTAATACATTTTATGCGAAAGAAAACGCTTCAAGTGTTTGTCCATGGCATTTGAAGAAGATCTGATTACAGATTTTCCAAAATTATCCGCACGTAATATCCCCAGAGAAAATGACGACGCCTTTTTAAAGCAAAATAATTGAATCATTTGTTTACCAAAAAAGCATTACAAATCGACTGCAACCTAACAACATGAATGCATAGAAATAACAAAAGCTAAATAAGGAGAGTTGAAATAACTTCCTCAAAAGATGGAAGATGGAACGATGTAGCTCAGGGATTGGTTGTCAAGCCAAGCGTGGTTTGCTCGGGTGGATGTCGTCCTGGGGATGACTTTGTCGCTGGTGTTGGCGTTTTCTTCCCAGATGGTGATGGTGATGACTGCTAGAGGGTGGATTGAGGGAAACCGACTCGTTGGGTTCACCCGCGCCGTCCAAAACATCAAACATTTCAGATAGTTCATTTTTCACACTCTTTTCTAGTTCCCTCATCAGCTCGTCTTCACTCAATCTATCGAAAATGTGCAGGAGATTACTCGGTGCAATCCAATTCTTCAATTAACCACTCAACCTCGACTCATTTCACCCAATTACCGCTGAATAGAAGTTCCCAGTAGCTCGACTTCTATGAAAATAACAAATTAGAGAGCTTTGTAATGCAGTCTTTCTGTAGCCTAAATAGCTCACATGAATGATGTCACCATATTGGCCGTGGTGGACTGCGAATTTGACGATTTTCTTCTCTGGGACTGTCGTTCTCGCGGAGCCGCTAATTCCGGTGGGTCCACTGTCAGAAAGGTTTTCTCATTTTTATGCCGATGATGGTGTTGTTTACGATCACTGTGATGCCGGGATTCCGAGGTTGAGTTTCGCAGCGTTAATGAGGCGCTCGATGCACTTCTGTCGCGCTGGACGCTGATGCGTCTTTTCGAGTTGGACGATCTAAGGGATTTTTCTCGGTGTCGCGATTGCGAGGAGCTCTGAGTTGACAGGGAGGCTGTGGGAGAGATGGTTGGCACCGCTGGGCTCTTGGCGCTGTTAGTCGACTTTGTGTTCGCATTGTGACAACACTTGCCCGATTTCGTGTTGGCCTTCGGTGTCTTCGTCTAGTCGTCGTGGAACAGAAAAAAACGATTGAATGGTCAGAAAGCAAACGCGTGATATAACAAATAAACCTACCCAGGATACACGTGGACATGGTGTATAAAATCTCCACTCATTCTCACAGTCCAATCGATTTTTATTCCCCGGACACTTAAATTAAAACAAATAAAACAACACTTTATAGAAGGAGGAGTCGTTTTTTGCCGTTGTATTAGTAGTAGTGTTTGTGGAAGTAGAAGTAGTAGTAGTAGCAGTGGTGTTTGTAGGGTATCTTTAGTTGCGTACTTCTGTGTCGTCTGAAACGATATTAGAGATGATGGTTTCCGTACCAGTGCACCTCCTGGACCGAGATTTTGGTGGGGCGCCTTTTTCATCGCAGTTGTCACAAGGCATGGTTGACCCCTGACACACAAAGATGTGAGATGGAAGGGATCAATGTTGGTTATGACATGCTCTCACTCTTTCCTTGTTCTAATTGGATCCTAAAAGCAACTCTTATTCTAAATGGTAGACTGTTGTTTTCAGAATTGTATGTAGAGTTTGTCTTTTGCAAATAAACATAAAAGAGGGGATTCATCATCTTTCACTCTAACCCCTTGCATGACGATAAGTTTTAATTGTTATTTACATTATGTCTTCTGAAACTACTTGTCTGAAATAAGAAGCGTTCACTTACCAATCCGCCTGGTTTGAATTCGAATGAGTTTGAAATTAACTAAAGAATAAATAAATGAAATACATTTGGTCAAAGTACCAACCGTCGTTATTCACACCAGTGAGACGGTGTTTCGATAGATTCCGGTAACAAAACTGTGCTGTGTTCGAATTCAGTGGCCTTCGATAGAAACATGATGGTGGTATGTTTTTTCGAGCGCTTTCTTGTCAAAAACTCTTGCATTAACCGATTACCGAACGAATGAGATACACTTTGTGCTGCGAATGCGCTTGCTGTCGCACGCAAACAAGGAGATTAGAAGTATTCGATCACTCATTAGACGTATTCGATCACTCATTAGAAATATTCGATTACTTATTATAAGTATTTAATAACTCATTAGAAGTATTCGATCACTCATTGGAAGTATTCGATCACTCGTTAGAAGTATTCTATCACTCATTAGAAGTATTCAATCACTCATTCGAAGTATTGGGCCGAGCGTAGTGGCGTGCGCTTGTAATCTAGCAACCTGGAGGCCGGGTGGCGGAAACTGTCTCGCGCGCGTTATGGACAAGGCCTTCTATGGCCGCCATTACCTCGTCGTTATTTCCTCCATTCCTGTTAAACATAAAAATGCTGAAAGTTCTGGTCTGTGTGACCTTAATAAAGCGTAAAAATTATTATAAAATTATTATTATTATTATTAGAAGTTTTCGATCACTCATTAGAAGTATTCGATCACTCATTCGAAGTATTCGATCACTCATTCGAAGTATTCGATCACTCATTCGAAGTATTCGATCACTCATTAGAAATATTCGATTACTTATTATAAGTATTTAATAACTCATTAGAAGTATTCGATCACTCATTGGAAGTATTCGATCACTCGTTAGAAGTATTCTATCACTCATTAGAAGTATTCAATCACTCATTCGAAGTATTGGGCCGAGCGTAGTGGCGTGCGCTTGTAATCTAGCAACCTGGAGGCCGGGTGGCGGAAACTGTCTCGCGCGCGTTATGGACAAGGCCTTCTATGGCCGCCATTACCTCGTCGTTATTTCCTCCATTCCTGTTAAACATAAAAATGCTGAAAGTTCTGGTCTGTGTGACCTTAATAAAGCGTAAAAATTATTATAAAATTATTATTATTATTATTAGAAGTTTTCGATCACTCATTAGAAGTATTCGATCACTCATTCGAAGTATTCGATCACTCATTCGAAGTATTCGATCACTCATTCGAAGTATTCGATCACTCATTAGAAGTATTCGATCACTCATTTTTACTACGACGCTCTAAAGTAATCCCACGACGTAATAATACACGGTTGTACATACACGGAGAAGCTTACAACTCCATTGGCTGCAGTAATTCTGTCAGGTTCTACCCCGGCCAGACACGGTCTTTAACATCTTTAAATCTCACAGAAAACTAAAAACGTGGGCAGGCACAATCAAGGCCGACTGTGAAGGACTCGGTTTACTCTGCGCCGACCCAGTTCTTTCATTCGGCCAGGTTCTAGCCTTGATGGCGACATTCATGAAGCCGGTTCTTTCAGCCGCCAAATTTGGATTAGATAGGGCAGCAACACACCATGTCGTAATCCGCCTCCAAGGTCTGCAGACCAATGAGGGCATCTTTTATTTCGTCCTCTTCCAAACCTTCGCATTGGTACCAATGCAGGAAGGCCTTCCGACAGAGAAGCATTGTCACCGCGTTTGTCATTTCGCAGATTGGCGTCTTGAAGAGCGTGGAGTTGTGTAGCGCAAGGACCGAGCTATCTGAGGGGCCAATGCGACTTGCCTCGATGATCGTCATTGGCTGGTGATTGATGCCAACCTTGGGAACGCGACAACACATCATAAGCCACCCTCCAATCCAACGTTTTTATCGTTTAATAAACGTTATTGTCGGCTATAGAATAGCCGTAAAGGGTTCAGTGTTGGTTTAGTTCTCAGGTTAAAGGATTAACCGAATGTAAACAAATACGTGGAACTGGATCTGTTCAAATTACAGATGATGCAGCAACCTGTTTCCCTGATCCAGCCTCCAAGTTACTGAATCGCAGGCGCAGGCCTGACAACCTAGAAGTCCAACTCCGAGTGACTCATGATCAGAGTAAGGAACGAAACAAGTAAAAATCGCCTCTGAATTTCGTGTGCTGAAAGCTCTACGCCTTGTGATCTTAAGAAAACGATATTCCGTGAAAATAAAAGCCACATAAGTGTTGATTAATCTTTTAAAATTCGAAGATACTCGATTTCTACGTGCATAAACATCCAGAATAGGCGAGCTTATTGCAAACAATCAAGTGTGTAGTCAATTGATTGGTTGTATGACTCACTTTGAAACCGGTTGGGCACCAATCAACGAATGGCAATCGATAGGACGATCGCATATCTTCAATTGACATGTTTACATCGCGTACGCTAACATTCCCCCGATAGAACAGACAGCAGGAAAGGTACATGACAGGACCAAGGTTATTAGAGATGAATTGGCATTGGGGTGAAAAGACGCTTTCAGTCAGAATCGCAGTGTCGATATCTACAAGAAACGCATAACATTAGTTTGTTAGTTATGTCAACAACAACTACTATCGAGGGTTTATAAGTCTATGGGGTGGACAAAACAACTTGCGCCCTTTGGAAGCAGTCTCCAAGTCGATTAAAGGAGCGAAGCCCATCATCGCAAAATGGGCCGCTGGGTAGGGCACCAGGTTTGTCCGAAGATCCGCCATGCTGACAGAAGCTGGTCCCGTGAACCGAAACGTCGCAGTCAATCCGCTTACCGCCTACCGCGAAATGGAGAGCAAACAGAAAGGCATTAGAAACTTTGAAGAGCAGAAAGAGGAGGAGGAGGAGGAGGAGAAGGAGGAGAAGGAGGAGGAGGAGGAGGAGGAGGAGGAGGAGGAGGAGGAGGAGGAGGAGGAGGAGGAGGAGGAGGAGGAGGAGGAGGAGGAGGAGGAGGAGGAGGAGGAGGAGGAGGAGGAGGAGGAGGAGGGCAACGTCAAGGTTTTATACCAACGGAATCTTGTCTGCAACCTTCGAGGACGCGCTTGATTTTACAAACGTCTGATGCGTTTCCAGGACATCTAGTTCCCAAGACTGAGCTCATTAACCGCGGCATCCATAAAGCCGGCTTTTCCTCCGGTGTTGAAATACCACACAAACGATTACGACGAATTACTCACTGCTCATTTTAAGAGGACAGTGTCACCTGGTTTGCCTGTGGTGGGAGTTCCGCAAATCTTCCATGTTTATTATGGGATTGTACTTGTGCGCTCATATTCTCAGGCATCAATATACTGGTTTGATTGGTTGACTATGATTCTTTTTGCGACTTCTTCATTTTGATTCGTTTACCTGTGCAATGACGCGGTTGAGGCTGGTGAAACTGGGCTTCTGTATTCCGAGTTCGCGGCAGCAAATGCGTTGAAGGGCGCGGTTATCGCAGAGGGTCGAAAGGGAGATGTGTTCGGCGGGGTAGTGGATAGCTAGGACCGCGTTGTAGGGTTCCACGGGTCCAGCCGACAAGGTCACGCTTGGAACCACTCCCAAGTCGACTCGCGGCACCTTGCAGAACTCCTCGGAGGCATATTTTAGAAGCCCTGAAGGAAACTGGAGATTAAAATTTCCCACGGCGGCAACGGAGTGTTTGAATTGCAAATTAATCACCCCTTTAATTTCCCAATAGGTGTCTTCAACAACAAGGAGTAATTTACAGCGCCTAAAATTTGAGAGCTTAATTTTATTGGATAAGCCTTTTATCCATGGGACCCTGAGTCCATCTTATGAAAACAACGAACACTATGTATTCGGCATACATTTTCAGAAATAGTCAATCGAAAATTTACTTTAACTAGTACTACTGACAATGCGTAAGTAGTGAAGTACTTACTGCAAGCGAAGCCGCTTCCGGTTCCACCGCCGTAGGTGCGATAAAATATCATGCCCTGCATATTATCACAGGCCTCTACTAGACGCCGAATTTGGCAGAAAGAAGCCTCGATCAACTCTGGCGGTGAACCGTAGTAACCGCGAGCAAAATTAGCCGCTGCATCTTCACAACCACTTAAGAGATTGCTCGGCTGAAAAAGTGTTCGATAGACTCCTTGTCGAATTTCATCTGAAATATTAAGTTGCAGTGAGTCTAATTGCTGTTTCATCAGTATTTTCGATCGAATACTCTTACCGATTACAGAGGGCTCGGTGTCGACAATCAGTGTTCGTGGAATGTAGAGACCCTTTCGCGTTTCGGTGAAGAAGGGTTGGCAGTCGTTGTCAGTCTCGTTGAGATTCAGCTTGCAAATCGTTGGTTCGCCCGCTGGTGAGATAAGATGCTCTTGGGTGAATAACTCCCAGCAGGCATCGGCTATTTGAGCACCACCCTGGCCCACGAAAACCTGAACCAATTCCCCCTAAAATCGATGGATGTTGTGTCAGTACAGATGGTCGGATGTGCCATAAGGCACGGCACTGCGCAATGATCGGTGGTGATATTTCCTTCTCTCTCTCTCGATTGGACGCATTTCCCTCAAAGAAAGAATACTCTTTGATCTGCCAGCCCTCTACGGATGAAACAAGGTGTCCATCGCAATCAACCATCCATGAAACATCCAGCGAAATCCTTCTGGTCGTTATAATCGTCTGACAGAGCCCAGAATCGGAAGATCAATTGGTGTACTATCTACGCTGTTGTGAGGAGGATCAAGCATTTGCCAATTGAACGGTTATTGCAACTATCAGCAATAACCATATGACAATTTTATGTAATGATTTGGCTATTACGATTTACAAGGTTCAGATGGTAAAATAATTGAAGACCGGCGATCATTTACAACGTTGACGATTCATTAATTTCATTTAAGAAAAACCAGATCGTTTCGCTGAAGAAAATCATCTCGGGCGAAGCTTATTTCCATTTGAATGGCTACGAAAACAAACAGAAATTTCATATTTGAGGCGCATTTTGGTCTGGTCCTGTAATTGGGCACTTTTTCTTCGAAAATGGAGCTTGAAATGTACTTATAGCCAATGGCGTTCGATATTCTGACAGACTTAAACATGTTTTTTGGCCGACTTTTGATGGTATGAATATTGAGGATTTGTGGTTTCAACAAGACGGTGCCAACGAAACAATGGATTTATTGCAAGCTGATCTCCAGGGACGAAATTGACGAATTAGAGACTCGATTATGCCGTATTGTTATCGAAAATTTCTCCAAAAGACTCGAGGTCTGCAAGCGCGAACTCGGAAAAAGTATCATTTATCATTCATAAATTACCTATATATATCAAGTTACGGATTATTTCCATTCTGAATGGAAAGACTCTGTCAATCAATAAAACCTAGCAAATTGATTTTTATTGCATTTTTTGCAGGTTTGCGGATTCAAACGTGCGCGTCACACTGCAATGTCAAAATTCGCTTTGTTTTAATGATCAACCAACATTGGATTCAAATTAAATCAGGAAGCATCGAAGTGCTGCACTATCAGCACCCATAACACGAGTTTACGTATTTGAATGCTGTCTTTTGATTGATTTTATTCCCCTGAAAGCTTTCTATTTACTTACAGACTTGAATTTAATTTGTCTTTTATTAAATTCGTGCATTTTTTTACGAAATCTCCGCGACTTGTATTTGTGGCGAGACCCTTCTTGACGTGATTTGTTAGCGTGATAAAAGGACGAGATAAATAAATAGTGATTTTATGCTTACGTGCATTATGCCGCGTAGTCTTGTCTATCTGGGTTGGCAAGTTTGAACTTCGCGGGTTTGCGATTTCGATACAAACATGGCGACCACGTTAACGACACGTGACTAACCGACCAATCATAATACACTATCAAGGCAGTGGCATTGACAGGCTTTATTGGAATATGCGGTTAATTAAATAAAGATCCCTGAACACCGCAGTTCTTAAAACATAAATGAAATTGCTCAAAATAAGATAATAATAATAAGAATAATACTTTTCCTATATTTGTGTCAGTCCGTGTGCCCTATCGCACCAGCACGTTCATGTGCGTAAGATACTACTTATTGGGTGAAAAACCCCAAATTTTAAACAATGAACCTTCCCTGGACGGTTTCGAGACAGCCCTAAATTCCTAATAATTCCCCAAACTCTTCAACGGCTCAACCCTCGCCTGACTGCAATTTGGAGTAGGTTGCCCGGAATCACACAGAAGCACTGTAAATACTACTGCTACGGTTTGGAGTAGTAATTGGAAGATCACCAGCCCCAAAATATCGTGATCTTCAATCTGCCTTCTCTTCTTATTTATTTATTTCTATTCGAATTTGCGCTTCTCAGAACTCTCTTCAAATCAACTAATGCGCGCATTTAATTTATAATAATATTTGTTAGTTCCCAAAGAAAGCCCTTGTCCTTATTTGCACATAATTCCTCGCAGAAATAATTTTCCTAATCGGTTTATTTCTCCTAAACATACGATGTTCCTATTTCGTCTGGAGGAGGAGGATTTAAATTTAAATAGATATACGTTCATATTTGAAAAACTGACGCTATGGAAACGCAAAGTTTCGAAGCGTATTTTTGAATGCTTCCCTTCCGTCAACGAATCTCAGTTGAAGAGCAAAGTCGCTGATGACATCATGTCCACACAGACAAGTCTTCAACTAGCAATTCACCATTATTTCCCATCACTTTCTATCGACGAATATGACTGGGTGGTCAACCCGTTTGGAAGCAACGAGACATCGAATCTATCATGTGAAGAGGAAGAAGAGCTGATCGAGTTGAGACATGACAAATTCAATCCACTGGGATTCGCTTAACAAAGTTTGGACGAATTTTGGCTCTCAGTTTGAAAGCAGTCGAGATCATTTTGCCGTTCGCGTCTTCATGGTTTTGTGAATTCGGATTTTCAGCTTTGACTGAAATCAAATCAAAAAAGAGAGCGCGACTCCTTCGACTTGACGACGAAATGCGTGTTTGTTTGTCAGCATTAGAGCCCCGTTTAAACCTTATTTGCTCTCGAAAGCAAGCCCAACCATCGCATTACAAATTTAAACGTTGCAAATAAAGTTTAACCAAAATAAACATTTTTTATTACTGAAGGTGTGTCGCAAAAATTTTCAGATATCCCAAGTATGTCGCAAGTGAAAAAGGGTTGAGAACCACTGCTCTAAATAAACCGCACACTAACTGTGTCAGTTTCGCCGATTCTATATACCTAGTGCATGCGTAGTTATTTATTTTGCTGACAGTTTCTCTCGTGCTTCCAGCTATTGATTTCGGGTAATTATGCACGAATGCCCGCCCCCACTCGTGCAAACAATTCACATTTGCCTCCTCGTATGCTCCATAGGTTTGCATTTCCCGGGGTTCCATGTTTCCGGGGCCCCTTGTCTGGGTCAACACAGACAAGAGGCGGTTGGAAGGCATGCATCGGCCACTACAGTTCCACGTGAGTCGAATACTCGACACGCGACACACGTGCGTGATATTTGAACTGAAAAATCAATGTCACAATAGAGACACCCCAAACGCCATACACCTCGACCGTCCCTAAAAATGCCGGTGAGTAATATTTCCTTTTCCCGGTTCCTTGCACGCTTGGTGCCATAGACAGTCCAAGCTGCCTATTTCCGACGTTTTCAGACACTAGTTTGCACAATAAAATTAAAACTGGATCTTAAGTGACAGCTAAACATGCAAAATCAGTCCTGACACGGGAGTCGCTAACAGGTGTATTTCACCTAACGTTATTACCCCAGATGTTCGTGGTTTTTTGGTTGAATCGATTACCTTTGATGGAATAATTAATAATTAATTCGCGTTTCAGCTCGGAGAGGTCATTAGCGTGTTCATGGGACAATGCGGCGTGCAGATGTCGCAGGCTGTTTGGGAGTTGATGGCGATTGAGCACGGAGTTGGGCCTGATGGAGTTCTTATTGACCCTGCCTCGGAATCAGATAACGACAAGCACTCCGGAAATGTTTTTTTCATGGTTGATAACAAAGACCGCTATGTTCCTAGAACCACAATTGTCGACAGTGAACCTACCGTTGTTGGTGAGTCCCATTGTTCTTAAAACGTTCGCTTATTCAACTGGATAATAATATCCATGCTTCTTTTTGTTTAGATGAGGTTCGTGGTGGAGTTTACCGTTCAATGTTTAACCCTCGCTCACTGATCAGCGGTTGTGAAGATATGGCCAACAACTTCGGTCGTGGTTACTACGGTGTACCGCAAACCCTTATTGATAACTCAATCAACTCGATTCGAAAGGAGGTTGAACACGCGGACCAATTGCAATCCTTCCTGTTTTACCACTCTTATGGTGGTGGCACTGGTGGTGGCACATCTTGCCGTAAGACTCGCTACTTAATTAATATCAGTAGAACAATAGTTAACCGATATTTATCTGATCTTCAGGTATTGGTGAACTAATGGACACCGAATTTATGAAGGTGCCGAAAATCGAAATTGCCATCTATCCAGACCACCAGAAATCGTGCTGCATCGTTGAACCCTACAACGCTGTCCTGTGTAGCAGCACTCTTGATGAAATCAGCAGTTTTTCTCTGCTTTGCGAGAACGATGCTCTGACGTCCATTTGCTACAAAAAACTTGGCATTGAGCGACCAGCCTATCCTCACTTGAACCGAGTTATTGCACAGGTTTGTGGGCCGACTTGAGATTTGCTGTTCTCTATGTTGGCGTGTACGCCTATTGTATCGAATTTACTATTTTTAGGCTACAAGCGGTCTGAGTGCAGCCCTGCGCTACGAAGGACCACTCACCGCCTCCTTGTCTCAACTGCAGACCAATCTTGTGCCATTCCCTCGTCTGCATTATCTCCAGCTTTCTATTGCTCCTCTTCTTACTCCAGATGTCATGGTGCATGAAGGTACCTCGGGGGTGGACACTGGTGCTGTCGATCAAAACTAGATCCTACATTCCGTTTTGTTTTAGCTATCACCGTTTCTGAACTAACACTCAAATGCTTCGAAAAGGATTCTCAAATGATGATTGGGGATCCAAAAACATCTGTTATGATGGCATGTGCCTTGCTCTACCGGGGCGATGTTCCAGTCAAGGATATTACCGATAGTATTGACATTGTCAAGAAAAGGGGCATAATCGGTCTGGTTGACTGGTGCCCTACTGGCTTCAAGGTCAGTAACAACATGGCCGATTTACGTCATTTAAACGAGTTATGTTCTATGGTTCTATCTTTTCAGGTTGGTGTTGTGGAATCTCCACCGGCGATTGTCAAGCAGAGCGGCATGGGCAAGACTACGCGCCAGTTGACTGCATTGTACAACTCTACATTGGTCGTGAACCCCTTGAAGAGTATTCTCTACCGATTCAATACGCTCCTGTCAAAGAAGGCCTTCTTGCATTGGTTCCTCCAGGAGGGCATGGAGGAAGCGGAATTCTGTGAATGCGCAGAGGATGTCCAGACAATCATGAATGACTATATTTTCATTGAAAGTAAGCACCGCCCGTTTCACATTCAGCATTCTAGAAGGCTTCCATACTTGATTTTACATTCCATTTTCGTTTTATAGATAGTTTCAACTCTGGCGTAGACTGTGCAGAGCGACCAATGGATAACAGAAGCCAAAACAACCCGTGTCGGTTACGTGAAGAGGAGGAAGAGGAGGATGAGGAGGACGAGAATGCGGAGGAAGATGAAGAAGATGACGCTGCTAATTAAAAAAGAAAGAAACACTGAAACCCCCCTACCCCATTTGTTTTATTTTGTCCGCGCAAATGCTCTTGGCATCGGCGCGCACATCAAATCTACACAAACGTGTGTGGTATGTTGAACATGCAGGCATTGGGATCACAAATGTGCTGCTGATCTCATATCTCACGTTTTGTCTCTCTCTGTGTGAGTTATATTAAAATCCTCATTTGGATTGATGTCCTGTATATATCACACAACAACCAACGTGCAAACTTGGCTTTTCTTTGTTCATAGACGCATTGTTCTATTATCACATGATTGTGAAGGGGCCAGCAATCCAGAAATAAAATCCGTTGCTACGGTGATAAATGCGGAGTGATTTATCGAAAACTCTAAAATAGCGAAATAAGTAGAATTAAATTCCACTAAGGGAAGCGAGATCCATACATAACCATTCTCTAAAACCTCGTGGATCGATAATCGACTCCGGGCTTTTGGGGTAGAGAACGGTGCGTAGAGTCTTCGCTCTTTCGTCCAAGATTACGATTGGTTCTTCCGACGAGGCCGGCAATGGGTTCTTCTCTGTGGGTCGGCCACTAACGTAACCAACACCGCGGAAATCTCTCTTATCTTGACCGAGAGAGTCGCGCTAGAGGTTTCGTCACCTAACACCGTCTCGGGTATAGTAGAAGTGTTATCGGGCGTCGATAGAATTAGATCGGGAACTTGCGTGCTGCAATTGCGTTGTCTGGATGATATTTCGTGTATCATTGGCAGAGCGATCAAAATCACCAATCAGAATCCTCTCAGACTCGAAATTCCAAAATTCCGCGTCCTTCGCTTTTCACCCCTCAACCTTCATTTTGTACGACAAAAATAAACTTGCTATAGGATTTGCATCTTCATTTCGTGAAAATGTCTAATCATTCCACAGTCTGTAGAAGAAAACCATTTAATTATATTATAACTAACGTATTTATTAAGATTCCACATGAACTCGAATAGCTTTTGTCTTTTGTTGTTTTAGTCTCGATTAATACTTTGTTTTAACGGGACGGGTTCGGTTTGAAACGGGAACTTTTGAGATCGTCGATTACGCTAACGTGAGCTTGTCGTGATTCGCAGTTCGACGATAACTTAACCCACTTAACCCTTTTGAGACAAACGCGTCTAAATAAGAGAACGCAAACCAAAGTATAGTCAAGATAGTTTTCTTGATTTAATAATACAAAGCCATTACGTTAAGTCGGCGATGGTGCGTTCGTGGGTCTAATTCGGTTCGTGTTTGTTAAAACAAAAAGGGGCCTTTACGGTCACTACATGGCTCCCTCCTTAGACTCTTCCTCGTCAGGGAAAGAGATACAATAAGGATGGCTGGTGGGGTTGCAGGTTAACAGACGGTAAATTAACGGGCAACGTTTGTTAGATGCAGGGGTGTTCGGCTGACACGACCGCTTCGTTTACGGGAGGTCGTCAGTGCGTCATGCGGCTCCGGACTGATTCAGGCAGAGGCAACAGAAGATGACACAATAGAGTTTCCTGGGGGAATCGCGTCGTTCGGTTGGCCAGTCAGTTCGGGCGGATTGCGAATTGGAACAGTATTGAAAATGGGTTCCCCGACGAAAGCATTCTTGAGTCGATCGATTGAAACCGTTTCATGGCGTCCATTCATGGATATTTTAAACGTTTTATCCGAACGGGAAAGTACGGGAAAGGGACCATCATATGGTGGTTCAAGAAGACGACGGACTTGATCACAACGGAGAAAAACGTGGACGCTCCAAGCAAAACTGCGTAGCCTCTGAAGAACATCGGAGATAAACAGGGACGGCTCAGCTGCTCTTGGGTTAACAAACTTACCCGGGAAAAGGACAGTTGCACCGTAGACCAATTCCGCCGGACAGGAGTCGAAGTCGGGTTTAAAGGTCGCACGAATGCCAAGCAGGACGAGAGGCAAATTGTCTACCCAATGTTCTCGGTCATCCTGAGCCATGAGGGAGGCCTTCAGTGTTCGATGGAGGCGCTCAACCATCCCACTGGCCGCGGGATGGTAAGAGGTTGTGCGGATTCGCTCGCATTCAAGAAATCGGCACATCTTTTGGAAAAGCGTTGATTCGAATTGTGCTCCTCGGTCGGTTGTCAAACGACGCGGAGATCCGAAGCGCGCCACCCAGTTATGCAGGAAAGTGAGAACGACCGTTTCTGCGCCGATGTCCGCTAGCGGTATAACTTCGCACCAGCGAGTAAAGCGATCTACACAAGTCAGCAAGTAGCGGAAACCCCTGGACGAAGGCAACGGGCCGACTAAATCCACATGAACGTGGCTAAACCGCGCGTCGGGTGCGTCGAACGTGCCGATCGGTGCCTTGGTGTGACGATTGACTTTTACTTGCTGACACCGAATGCATGCACGTGTCCACAGACGGACGTCCCTTTGCAATCCCTTTCCACGAAAACCTTTAAGCCACTAGTCGGGTGGTTGCGCGAATACCAGGGTGCGAGAGACCATGAACCATTTCGAACACTTGGCGCCGCATGCATTGCGGAACCAGCGGGCGAAAGGAAGCTTTGGTTTTGTCGCAGAGCAGAGAACGCTGAGACAGCGGGAGAGTTAGGTTTATAAGGTCTGTGTCGTCGGGCCCAATTCGAATACCCTCGTGTTGCTGGGCGTCAGACATCTCCTCATAGTCGATACCATTAGCGAGCTGCAGACTGTTCAACTCGATGCGCGAAAGGGTGTCGGACAACCTCATTATCTGCGCCGCGGATATGACGGAATTCCAGGTCGAACTGGGACAGGAAATCGAGTTGTCGGATCTCGCGTTCGTTGTAGCGAGAAGAGTAGGAGGCCATGGCATGAATCAATGGCTTATGGTCCGTGAAAATAAGAATGCGGCCACCTACCGCAAAATGGCGAAAGTGCTTTACGCTTAGGTAAGCCGCCAATAATTCACGACCGAAGGTGCTGTATAGGCGTTCCGTTGGTGATAAAGACTTTGAAAGGAACGCAAGTGGTTGGAGCCGATGCTCGTCCCCTTGGTTAAGTACAGCGCCGACTGCAGTGTTCGAAGCATCCACCATCTAAGATAGTTGGGCATCAGGGCGCGGATGAACCAATAAGGTCGCGGCAGCGAGACTAGCCTTCAACTTCTGGAAGGCTACACTCTGTTCTGGTGACAGTTTAACCTGACCGTTTCCGCTGGAGGTCAGAGGGGTTAACGGCGAGGCCATCTCGGCAAAATCGGCGATGAAACGTCGGTAAAAATTCAGCATCCCGAGGAATTTTCGAAGCTGACGCTTGGTGCTGGGCTCCGGGTAGTCAGCAACCGCTGTTACCTTTGCGTCCATAGGTCGAACCCCCAGATCATTTACCAAGTGACCCAGGAAACTTACTTCGGTTCGGCCAAAATGGCATTTCTCGGGATTCACCACGAGCCCGTGTTCATCCAGGCGCCGAAGGACCACTTCCAAATGTTGCAGGTGCTCTTTTTCGTCTTTGCTGGCGATTAGAATGTCATCGATATAAGCACAACAGAAGTCGAAACCGCGAAGAATTGAGTCGATGAAGCGTTGAAAGGTTTGAGAAGCGTTTCTGAGCCCAAACGGAATTCGTAAGAATTCAAATGATCCAAAGGGAGTGGTGATTGCCGTTTTCGGAATGTCCTCAGGGGCGATCGGTATCTGGTGGTACGCCCGGACCAGATCTATTGTGGAGACAATCTTCTTTCCATGCAGGAACGAGACGCAGTCGTGAATGTGCGGCAGATGATAGCGGTCAGGAACTGTGACTGCGTTCAGCGCTCGATAGTCGCCACAAGGACGCCAATCCCCGGCTGTGGTCTTCTTAACCATGTGGAGCGGGGATGACCACTTGCTGTCAGACGGGCGTGCGATTCCAAGCTTTATCATTCGTTTGAATTCCTTTTGTGCTATGTGTCTCTTTGCTGGGTCGAGACGGCGGTAACGCTGAAATTTGGCAGGGCCAGTGGTCTTTATATGGTGGACTATGTCGTGTGGTGGCTTCTGTTGCGTTTGGTTCAAGTTTTAGAGATCAGGAAATTGATCGAGAAGGGCGTTTTAGGGAGAGAGGATAGGAATGTGGTTGAGGTGGCGGATCGAAGTCATTGCTGTGTATCCCGAAACTACCGCTGTCGTCGATTCGTCAACGAGTTTCTTTCGTCGGACGCTGACAGATGGGTCAAACACGAAAAGGAAGTTTGGTGCCTCAAGTCACGCAACTCTTTAACCTCGTCGTTAGTGAGAGTCTGTGGGGGTCTTGTCACAGCGGGATAGATGACCAGGGTGAGCGGCGAAAATGCGGTCGGCCTAACTCGACCTACGGCAGCGTGGGTGGGAGGGCAGCCTAAGAAGCTCTGACGACTGGGGGCAACTTTTGGGTGAATAGGTGCCGAATGATACATTCGCTGACGTCTTGGTTCACCGATAAGGCTTCCAGACGCTGCAGCAGTTGCAACGGTGTTTCATCACCCAATTCCTCTTCATTTAACAGAGCGTTGTAGCGCTGTGTCCTTGTTGTCGCAGACTGTCGTATAAGAGCTGTCTTAAGTACCGTGTACGGGCTCTCTGCCGGTGGTGCAACGATAATATGGCGTAAACGGGCAACTAGATCATCCGCCAGTGACGCCACGACGTGATGAAACTTGGTTTTCTCGGCGACAATTCCTTTCGCTGCAAACTGGGATTCCACGACCGAAAGCCATGCCTCTATATCGCTCTTCCACAGAGGTGGAATGTTAATAGAGACGGCACATACATCGGGCGATTGCTCAATGGGGGCGCTCATCAGAGGAAAATCCGAAACAATTATGCTCGCCAATGTCGGGATTCGCAGTTCGACGATAACTTAACCCACTTAACCCTTTTAAGACAAACGCGTCTAAAAAGGATTATATAAGAAAACGCAAACCAAAGTATAGTCAAGATAGTTTTCTTGATTTAATAATACAAAGCCATTACGTTAAGTCGGCGATGGTGCGTTCGTGGGTCTAATTCGGTTCGTGTTTGTTAAAACAAAAAGGGGCCTTTAGGGTCACTACAAGCTCTATTATACATTTTCCATTTTGTATCGAGAAAACGATTAAGACAATTACACTTAAGACGTAAAAGCTCCTGTCTAAAAATGCCGTTACGAAGGAAACGTCGACGGCCGAACTTCGGCGGACATCTCTGAGTATTGACGTCGGAGAAACTGAAGAAAATTTAATAGCGGCGCAACTCCGCGAATTGGCGAACGGAATGGTGATTCTACTGGCAGAGCGTCGGAACAGGATACTGAACAAGGACCAGTCGACGCTCATCCCTGCCCCTGCTCTTGCACAAGAGTCCATATCTGACATCCCCGTACTTCCCACCCAACCATGCCCTTCAAAATCAGTTACTATACGCCCCTCTACCACGCCCAAAAACTCTCCTTTCCCTGCAGTGTTCCATTATTCTTGCACAATTACGAGAAATAAAACTTTTACAGACAACACAAATACGGTAATTGTCGATTATTCATGGAAGATCGCAGAAAACGGTAACACGAAAAAATGATTACCTGTTATAATAATCCGTTAAAGGTTTCTTATGCGCATCCATCAATGCTCTATTTATCGTCATATATACATGCCTTACCGTATACGCATGCCCTGCATTTGAAACGCCTTCTTCTCATTATGACTGTCAGGATGCCGTGCATCCCATTAGCGAACGTAAGAACGCTCACAATGTAGATGTTTCGTAATATTTAAAAAAATGGCAACAATATAATTCGCTTCCCCGTCAAACTAGGGTATATATGGTTCATTTTATGCTTTTTTCTATTTTCATGACAGCAATGTGCAGCCATTGGGCTTCTCGGGTTATGCTTTAAGTCACCATTACTAAACGACCGGTGAAATAATTCTCGGTGACGGGCTATTTTCCATGTATGTAGGAATATTGTTTGTTCTAACTTTCGATGGCATATTATCAATTAACAATTCAAATTATCTCTATTAAAGTAACCCTATTTGTTTGCATATAACAATCTGTCATTGTGACTCGATTTTTCACTAAATAATCAGCGCAATATAGGCCTAACAAAGAAAAATGTCTACATGCCGCATGCATTTATTGTATTTTTATATACATGCCGGTTTTGGTGGTTATCAAATCACTTCCGCTATTTTTATTTCTAGTGGTTCGTTAAGTGCGACCTAGTTCACGTCGTTTGCGACATGTGTTCGGTGTTGTCTCTTGGGCTCATGTTTTTTATCAGTAGAGGATATGGACTACTTTAAATTCCTCGAACAAAATTTAACACTTTAAAGAAAACTCCATTATTTTTTTCCTGGTTTGGGCAAGCTAGGTGTTACGAGCAATAGTGTTACTCCATGACAGATGCCCCGTCCACCTCAGCGCGAGTTTGGTCCCCATCGACGCCAGCGTCACAATTGCGAGTTTGGTGGTGAATTTAGACGCCATTCAAGGTCGCCACGAGGTCGCCCTCATGACGACGGCCACGCGCCATCTGTTCGAAGCAAGGTTGTCGTTGTTCCACGCCAATCGCCTCCTCCTCAACAACAAAGGCGACCAAACCACCGATATGAGCAGGATAAACATTTCGCGTTGATGCAACAGCAACTTGCTGTTTATACACAGCTCTACACACAATACTACAATGCATACAATAATGCCATGGCTGAAAGGCAAGTTCCTAGTTTAAACTAAGTTTCTTTTCGGTCGTTTGGGGAGTTCATTTACAAAAAGCGATAACACGGCACTTCAGTTAGCGTGTGGTATTGTTTGGACATTTAAAAGCTTCTCTGTTATATTTCAAATCTTCTTAACCCGCTAGTCATAGTTAACCTCTTTTTTCAGGACAAGCCGGAAAAGAAAAGTTTCACCAGATCTACCACGTTCTCGCCAGCATGGGACATCCACTAAAAGCGCGTCAATTCCCCTATCTTCTTCCAAACAAACAAAGCGCCCTAAAATAGCCCAAAAACCACAAGCACCAAGTAAGTATGGTCATGGTGACTGCGCTGTGCATTAGGACGATGATAAGCGGATGTGGAATTGGAACAGCCAGCGATGCTTAACGTTATTACTTATTTGCCTTCCTCTTAAGCTAAATCCTGCAATTCAACTCCTGAAGAAGGAGAGGCTGTGATTTCTGACGAAGAAGACGATGGGGAAAGTTGTGTTTCGGAAGAAAGTTTGCACCGCTCATCGGCTCTCTTGCCAACTCCATCAGAGTGCGTTTTTGGTATTTTATAACCTGTTTGTTTAACAATAACTTAAATCATACCTTAAGTAGCGACGTGGAGGCTGTCTGTTTGCGGAAAACTGAATTTAGCCAGCCTCATTTAAGTGTTGAATAGAAAGATAGGCTGAGAGCAATGTTCATGGCACGGCGATGTGTTAATCTCCAACCCAACTGCAGCTGAGAACCGGTTGCAAGGTAGTGGGGGTGTCTTCCGGGAATTCCAGGTTTCCAATCGAAAACTAAGGGGCCACTTGGACACCGTCATAGTCAGCGAGGTCCCAGTGCATTACCTCGTCCATCGGGAACAAGGAGCCGCCTTGTCTGTCGATTCTTCGCCGTAGACGTGGACGCTCGCTGTTGTCGATGAATAGTACGATTTCAGAAGATTTGCCTGTTTGCCAGGCATACCGTCCTCTTCCACTATTGCCCAGATCGACCTTTGAGGCAATGCCGATAAGACTGGTTCCTCGGTAATTGTATCAAAGAGTCTCGACACTTACCGAACCCCTACAATCGTGGTTCTCGCTAATTTGGGCATTTCTTATTGGTTCTCCCCTAATTTCAGACTCTGCTTCCCTCTTCCTCTGGCGAATTTTTTAATTCCCCAGCAAACAACCCCATCGGCGGCCGCTGATATGATATGGAAGCAGTTAAAGGGAACCTTCGACGCTAGCGTAGCAGGTCAAGGTTCATCCTCTGGGACCTCGCGTTATAGGCGTGAACGACCTGATTCGCGCTCCCTCAAGCGGCAATCCAAATCACGCGACAGGTAATGTAAATAACTACTGTTACTTGGTCGATATAAGTAGCAATTATTGTTCAGTTGATGCTAACTACGTCTTTAAATAGTTTCATCGTCCGGTATTAATATGGCGAGGAGAATTTTATTTCTGTGTAGTCGTAGGTTGCATAACCTGCTAGCCTTATTTCGTGAAAATCAACTTGTAAACCCGTGAACATATTCAGCTAAACTGTGCTTTTTGTTTGGAAAATGGGCTGCTGCAGATGCGTCACCCAAAATGTAATGACCACCTTTTCAAAAATTGTGCCACCTGGTTTTTTCTTCATTGGGTGCTGCTGCACGTTTTAAGTTGTCCATCGGCCTTGCCGCGTAAAACTGGGCATGGTAGGCGCCAGTCCACTTTCAAGATTCATCACAGACACTATTGATCGAAAACATCTAGTCTCCTGGTGTATTCGACGCGCATTGGTCAGGTTTCACAGCCAGAGGTTAGAATTTGGCGGATAGGGGTGCAATAGACACGAATCTTAGTCCGAAAAGGTTAGGAAGAGAAGCGTGAGGTGTGGAGGAGGAGGTTTGGAAAAGAGGCGGGAGGTGTAGAGGATGAGGGCACCAATCGGTTTAAGACTCTGTGATTTGGGCGAGATAATATATGGTTTGCGGTGTGCTTTTTTCTTTACCCACGGCTGCTTGCTGAATCACCCTTGATATTTCTTCTGCGCCGATGCCACGCGCACAGGAAATTCGGTTTAACGCGTCCTTTGTTTGGTTTATTACTTTTCTAGACGACGCCCAGCTCAGTCACCCAGAAAACCTCATTGTGATCACAACCCCGAGAATCTGTTAACCCCGACCCAGCCCAACCCCCGGCGTCGAATTCCCGACAATTATGAAGCAATTAGCAGTAGTAGCAATAACAACAGTATGAGCGCCAAAGGACCCTCCACGCCCCCAATCGCCACGAAACGAAGCCGAAAGCCCTTGGTTCCTCCGCACCCCATTGCACGTAGAGGGCGGCGCACTCCAGTCGGCGTTTCGTCCTCGTTGTCGTCCTCTTCCATCGCCCAGAACTCGAAATCCTCCGTTTTGCGAAATTCTCCCGATACGGTAGGCAGTTGATAATCTAGGGTTGATACTGGCGAATGGTCATTCTCAACACACTGTGATCGCCAGCGCTCTGGCGGCAGATTTCGGTCTGGTTCCGGTGAAGCCGTTCTTTGTTTCCAGCGTTCGCTTATCAACGTTTTAAGTCGCGCGTGGCGTCTGCATCGCTTTACGTGGTCAAACCACAGCAGTCAACGACGTCTTATAAGGGTCAAACGCTGCTCTGTGTCAACACAGCGACCTCTTGTTTCGTTGTTGAAGAGCTGGTCGCGACAATCCGCTCTCAGGGTTCGTCGCGTTCGAGTACGTCCAATCTCCTTGTATCTTCGCCGTGCAGTAGCCAAGATTCGAAACCGTGGGTTATGATTGGACGGACCTCATCGCGGTAGATGCGAAACCTTTTCAGGTGCTTTCAATGCGCTGTTGAACGTGGTCCTTCGTGTGTATGGCGTTGGAAAGGGTTGTGCAGCCTTTCCGGTGTCTAGACCACAGCTGTCTATATCGATCTATATATGAGAGGTGATCGCGTCAGTTGGCAGTTGACACCGGTTCTTGGTCTCCTCAAATCGCACATTTGACTCCAAGTGTGGCTGTTGCACGCGGAGGCAAACCACGTACTTCCAATGAGCGCAAAACCTTGCAGATAGCGAGGCCCGTTTTGTGGCCGAATACTCCACGTTTACTGCTGTCATCCCATTGGTTTGATTCTGTCCTCGAGAAAAAAAGCGTTTCCCGTCTCTAGGAAACCACCTCAATCACCAATAGTCTTTGCATCCTCGAATATGCGGACCGACACCCTCTCTCTCCGATTGGACCATCCAGACAGCGCCGTTGCTGATAAAAAAATGAACGCGTTCTGACTCCTTCGAGTGTGTAGTGTAAAGGATTCCCCGGGGCCTTGAGCAGATGATGAGTCAGTCTCTTGGATGCCACGAGTCGTGTTGAAGGCTTCGTTTCTGGTCGGCATAGAGCGGGACCAGACCGCGCACCCGATGGCGATGGAAAGGGTTGTGCAGCTTTTCCGGTGTCTAGACCACAGCTGTCTATATCGATATTAGAGAGGTGATCACGTCAGTTCGCAGTTGACACCGGTTCTTGGTCTCCAAGTGTGGCTGTTGCACGCGGAGGCAAACCACTCGACAGAAGAGCTATGCCCGGTGCCGTTAGTAGCTTGGAAGTAAATTTGTCCAAGGCCCCGGTGTTAATGGTTATATCCTTTTCACAAGGTCGGCTCCTCTTCTCACCAAAGAAGAAGAAGAGGAGGAGAGCATATGAAGACGCCATACACGAGAGGCTGTGGGTAAAACTGGACGCCAGAGGATGAGCCGACCTCGATGGTGTCTGTTTTCCAGCGACGCAACCCCAAGCGACAGTCTGTATTCCCAGGTGCTCCACGTAAGAGAGGAAGAGGTTGGTTGAGTGGAAGCATCCTGTTGAGAGCAAATTGACCAGATTGTGGGTCACCGACCCCGGAAGAAGTCTAGCGAAAGATTGCAGTCGTCTATAAACGCTGTGCAGTAAATCAAGACGAATTATTTTTTTAAATCTGAATTCGCCGTGGATTCTCTTTTTCGTTGAGGATAAATCGGGACGTGGAAGTGGTCGCGTGAAACGCTGTTGTGGCGGCTATCTCCTGCGAGTCGGCAGCTGTGCAATTGAGGCTTGGCTGTGCCCTACACTCAATCGAGAAAGGGGAAATCAATACCGTAACAGAGGATCCACGTACTTCCAATGAGCGCAAACCGGGAATTTCTCTTCTAATGGGGTGGGGGCGAATCGGTTTCTATAAGTAGCTCCAAGTAGCTGTCACACTCGGGCGATAAACCGCTTGACAGACGAGCTAAGCCCTGTGTGGTTAGTAGCTCGGTTAAACGTAGAATATGACGCCATTTTCTAGGGGGTGGGGTGCAGAGATGTGGCGCACATGTTCGTATACCTCTGCCCAGGTGGTTACTAATAATCACTGTTGCTGACGCAATTCCGCCCAAGGAAATGCCAACAGTCGTCCACCCACCCACTGCTAGACGATAAATCAGCTGCTTCGTGGATTCAATTTCCGTGAAGAATCTCGGGAATGGCTTGCTGCTGTAGTAAAGTTCCTACGCCGTTCCAATTGGCTCCTTTGTTTGGTTCGACCCCGGGAAGGTTTACTCTAGTATCCAAATCCAACTTTGGCAGTTCTCACCCATAGCTGGAGGCTATGACCGGCTTTGTTGGTCATGTGGTTTCTCGGGAAAATCGAGCCCGGGTCCCTCTGGCTTCCGTAAAACGCGGCCGTTTTTTTTCCCGCTCGACGCGCAGTTGCCAGGTTTCGATTGGTCGAATGGCAGCACCGGTAGACGCCAACCCTTAACCGCAGGCCTATCTCGGGATGAATAGTAGAGCCGACATCTCGTTGCGTAGCGATTTCGTGTCCGAGGGTGTGCTTTTCCCGGAAGACTTCTGCTTTCGTCTTGGGGATCGTGATCAGCTTCCTGTGCTTTTAATCTCCTGGCAATAACAGGCGTTCGTGTCTACCCCGTGGAGGCTTTTCGTCCACCCACACTCTCTTAGACACGGCACAAGACGTAGAAGCCGTCTCGTGTAATCTACTACTACTGATGATAATAATAATAATTGTACCGGCTTTATTGAGGTTACGAGGACCAAAGCTTTAAAGTATAGCTCGACAGTATAACATGTACTAGGTCTGAAAATATTTTTTTTAGTTCCTGCTTCACCTGCTTCGGTGAAACTAAACATCGGGACAAATAAGGAATGACCGAATTTCGATGTATAGCCGTTCTTGTTGACCGAATTGCTACATGCCGCCGTCGAAGAGATTTACACTTGGATAAACTTGTAAAAAGGGGATGGGATGGGTCACTTAAAATCCGAGCAGCGATTAGTGAACAGTTATTGAAGTGGCGTTGAACAATGATTTCTTGAATAGAGAGAATAGGCAGACCACTAGAAAACGAGATTATTTTAAAAAGTCTATGAAGGTTTAAAACGTCAGAACATTTCAGTTCGGGGAAAATAATCAAAGAACAATATACAATAAGGGTAATTATAAAGGCAGTGACAAAGGTTTTTTATGTGGCTAGAGCTTTAGCCAAGTCTCCTGAACCTACGAACTAGGAAGCAGAGTCGACGGCATTTACCAAAGACAGCATCTACATGATCACTCCATTATAACCGACTGTTAAAAATAACGCCGAGGAATTTAGATTTTGAGCTCGAAGCGAATTTAGGGAGTGAAAAGATTTCAGGAGTGTCAACAGCGGCTGTCAGGGAAAATGTAATAGAGATGCATTTTGATGCATTAAGCAAAACACCATTCTCCGAAGACCACTCGAGTACCTCAGTGACTGCCTGCCCGAGCTTTTCAGAATCACGATCCGTCTTGCAGGCATGGCATAAAGTCAGTTCATCCGCGTATTTTATTAGTGTCACGTCGTTAGGAGTGGACGCAATGCGGAGGTGTTGTCCTCAGGGTAATCTCTGATTGTGATCCTTCTTTTTTGTTCTAGTCACAGCGACGAAAGCTTCCTGCCGCCTATGCCGATGGCGAAGGAAATGGCCCCTTCTCCGTCTCCTCTTCCATCGCTGCAAACTCCTCCCCATCCCGACGAAAACGGTCTCCCCGAGGCATCGCAGCCCAATCAATACAGGGCAGCTCCTCCCAGTCTGCCCCATCCTCCAGGTCGTCACCAATTGCTCGCAAAACGCGGATAAAAAGGTACAGTTTGACCTCGACGTTCGCCGTCAAGACCTCTCGCCTTCAGGGACGGAGAGGCTTGAGGAAGATGTACCGCCAATCGACGTTTGCGAGGATGGAGATGGGGTGTGCGTCGATTCCAAGTACATCAAGCGGAACCCCTGGACAGACTCGTTAAACAGAAAGTTCCATTCGTTTGGAGTCAGGAGCGATTCGCTTCGCCTCAAAAACGCTGCCGAGCGACCGAGCGCGAGTTTCTCGCGATTGTATGGGCCATAAAGACGTCCCAGGATTACGTAAATGTGCAAAGGTTTAGGGTTGTCACGGACCACAACCCCTTAGTATACCTACACAAATCCAAGGACCTCCGCCATTGGATAGCACCGTGGCTGATGACTCTCCAACGCCACCATTTCCGGCTACGGCTTCAAGCAGGAGAGCTGAACGTTGACTCCGAAATCCCTGGCTCTGGCAAAGACGGTGCACCTCTGCCGAACACGTGTGTTCCCTGCATGTAGCCAGACGGTGCCACAAAGTGTCTGGTGTCTGCAACGGTCCTCCAAAGCGAACCAGAGCGTGTGGCAACTAAAACGTCAAAGCTTCGTTTTAGTTGTCGCGGTGGGAGAGGCTCAACCGTGGAGCGATAACTGACCTCCAAACCACGGTCTTTCGCTTCTCTCTTCTACCCTATACACCCACGCCATGAACTTTTTACGGAATCTGTGTGCCACACGGCCTTATCCCATTCCCACCCCGTGGATGAATCACTGGTGTGCAGGCATATTCGACGCGTGGGTTGACATTTAAGGCCCCGCGATCTTTGTGGTTGGTGCTGCACCGAAGCGGGCTTGAAAGGCCCATTTCGCTTGCCAGCATGAATCGCCTGATTGGGTGGTGTGATTTAAAAATGCCTACAACAGGCAGCATGCTTCGCCTATCTAGGCAGCAGTTGGCTTTTCCTTGATGTGGGGTTTGTGAAATCGGCTGTTTGATTGGTAGCCACTTTCGTCACCGACTTACGAGTTAGCCCACTAAATGGACAACTAATAATTGTGGCTTATTGGTTCTTTCGTTGACCGGCAACGAATCGTCTTCTCTGTTGACTCTAAAGAAAGATACCCTTCCATTTTCGAGTTTCGGGTGATTTCTGTGCTGGAAAATGTATCCAAGACAGAGTGTTTCCGCGATTTCAATCCGATCAACATAAATCTACTCCCGTCAGGGCATGAACCGCTGCTTCATGGATTGCATTTCAATAAATTCGAGAATGCCAAGGTAGAGTCTAATTGGGTCGCTGCCTTAATTGGCTCTATCTCGACAAAACCTTGCAGATAGCGAGGCCCGTTATGTGGCCGAATACCTCACGTTTACTGCTGTCATCCCTTTGGTTTGATTCTGTCCTCGAGAAAAAAAGCGTTTCCCGTCTCTAGGAAACCACCTCAATCACCAATATTCTTTGCGTCCTCGAATATGCAGACCGACTCCCTCCCTCCCTGATTGGACCATCCAGGCAGCGCGATAAAAAAATGAACGCGCTCTGACTCCTTCGAGTGTGTAGTGTAAAGGATTCCCGGGGCCTTGAGCAGAGGATGAGTCAGTCTCTTGGATGCCACGAATCGTGTCTGGCAACACCCGACGATCGAAGACCTGGTCGGAAGAGATGGCGATGCTGTGTTTTTTCCGGCAACACATTGATTATTGATTGCATCTTTGACGGGGATCTCAGCTGTGCACGGCTCCAGCAGCGCAAACCTGGGCATTCTGACGACGAAACTCGAGGGGGGGGTTGAAGGCTTCGCGCAGCCGATGGCGATGGAAAGGGTTGGGCAGCTTTTCGGGTGTCTAGACCACAGCTGGGTCTGTTGCACGCGGAGGCCAACCGCTCGACAGAAGAGCTATGCCCGGTGCCGTTAGTAGCTTGGAAGTAAATCAGACGCAGCAAAACCCCGGCTGACTGCACGGAGGAGATCCATTCCAGGATCCAACGGCCATGACGGTGGTGTCTTCCACACCGCAGGTCGTCCTCGATTGGTCAAAGGCCGCGGTGTTGATAACGTTGGCGTGACGAGTAGTAGCCTCGGAGACGGCTTCACCGGCCCAACCCCCTTCCCTATCTGTGCCCCTCTGGCCTATCAGAAACAGCCCACTGCGACGATATCGGATGAGTATTGCGAGCGTCCGGCGATGTCAAAATGTTAAGGTCACGGCTGTCGCAAGCGGAGGCAAACCACTCGACAGAAGAGCTAAGCGCGGTGCCGTTAGTAGCTTGGAAGTAAATTGGTCAAAGGCCCCGGTGTTAATGGCGATATCATTTTCACAAGGTGGGCTCCTCTTCTCACCAATGAAGAAGAATAGGACGCGATACACGAGAGGCTGTGGGTAAACCTGGACGCCAGCGGATGAGCCGTCCTTGTTGGTGTCTCGGATTGCAGCCAGTTCTGTTTTCCAGCGACGCAACTCCAAGCGACAGTCTGTATTCCCAGGTGCTCCACGGAAGAGGTTGCTTGATTGGAAGCATCCTGTTGAGAGGAATTGACCAGATTGGGGGTCACCGACCCCGGAAGAAGTCTAGCGAAAGATTGCAGTCGTCTATAAACGCTGTTTTTGGTGCCTACTTGGGACGTGCGGGGCATACCTAACTGAAACACAGAAGCTGTAGTTGCCGGAAAAGGGTGATTCAGTGGGGTCTGCAAATACACGCACTGTTGTGTGAAGACTATGAATAAACAGTGCGTAGAATTCGCGTTTCCCCGAATGTTGACGTAAAAAAGCGTGTCCGCGTATTCGAAACTGGTTTTTTCTAGATTGCATTCGTCCAAGTCTCCTCCCCCCTGTCCACAAGAGGAACTTAATTCCAGATTCCGTTCGACAAATTATCAAAAACGTCGATTCCGGAAGCCTTCCATTATTATATCTGTCCTTGTTTTCTATTTTTAGTTATATAAATTAACCTTTACATCATCCCGCCTCCTGTATTATCGCATAAATATCACGCAAGGCGTCTTTATCATTACCAGAATGGCAGTTCTACTACCGTTCACCGAAGCCGTTTCGTGCATTTAGCGTGTGATGCTTCAATGTCCTTATTCGTGTGATAATCCTTCGGTCAGAGGTTCTCAAGGTCGACAATGCTGTAGGTCCAGCCAATCCGCGTTTTCAGCTCACCAATCGGTGACGGCGGTTTGAGAGCTCCAGCGCTGCCATCTGTCCCACCGAAGATCGATTCAACTTCAGGAATGCCTCCAGCAAGGCATCGGCTTCGGCGGAATCAAACCGCCTCCATCTTGGGAGTCAACTCATCGTGTAGAGACTAGCACAGATACTGAGGACGTAGGCAGTTTCCACGAGAGCGTCGCGAGTCCAGCTTCTCGAGGGCTTCCAGGGGTTTTCGGAAACCGGAATTCAATGACAGGCTCAAATTCCACTTGAAAACATCATGTCACCTCGGAGGACACTGGGAACACTGCCACCTGTGAACATTGTTCTCACGAATCTTCTTTAAAACCGGTTTATCCTCCACCATAAGATACCGCCACGAATGATGTGCACATTCAATAGACAGCCATATTTATCTTTGAACGTTAAACCCCGGAGTGCTATGAAACTGCACCAAATGGGAAGGAAATGTGGTTTGGATGGAGGGTTGCGTGTGATGTGTTGTCGTGACTGTCTCCTGTGAGAGAATGAACGACCCAGACCATTGTTGCTGATGGCGCTCTAGAGATTGCCTCCTTCGTTTGTTGAGGCCGATTGGTTTGTTCTCTGTTTGCTGGCACGATTGCCACGCGAGTAAACGAGCCAGCTTCATCTTCTCCTTCATCTCTCTTCCCTCATCTCTTCTTGCCCAGATACCGCGAGGTGAAGCGCTCAAGGAAACGGGACTCGCCGGAGATTGGTTCGCGTCGTCACCTTCCAGACTCTACGATGTGCAGCAGACGTTGCCCATCCACGCCATCGTGGCATTCAAGATCCGTGAGTTGATCCCTCTTTGGGGCCTCTGGTGTATTCGGTTTGAACATCCTGAGGTCACTAGGACCAAAACATAGCAAAAATTATATAATTAACACCGATTTATCCGAAAACCGTCTTTAAGTTCCAGCTTAACGTGTTTGGGTGCAACTTGAACCAGTGGTGAGGTTGCGTTGAATTATTGTCCGAATATCTGAGGAACGCTCCTGGCCGAATGATTCAGGCGATGTGAGAATGTTTTAGTTGACAAATTCTTCTCTAGCATATATTCAATCGAGTTGGCATCTCTATCAGCGACCTTCTGCCGTACATTCAATCAAGAAGACGTGAATAAAAAATATTGATTTGTTGAAAGTGGTCATTCTCAATTTCAATGAAGCGGTACATTTGCATTTTGTAACGAAGTCAATTTTCCTCCCAAAACACGGTCAAACAACAATTTTATGAAACTCTTTAAAAAATAAATTAAACGCCCGTTTCGTGTGTTCTCAATTAAGATCTTTAATTCATACCGATAAGAATCGGCTGTAATAATAACAATTGTATTCGCTTTATTAAGGTCACACGGATCACAACGTTCAGCTATGCCTTGGATCATGTTTATTGGTCTTGCTTAAACACGGGAACCGACCAATTAAAGTTCAATAACAACTCCAAAACGTGATGGCAGCACTACTTTTATTCGCCTTTAGTAGTAGTGTCGCGCGTTTGCATTTTTCTTCTTTTGCTGGCTTGTCCAAGGAGGCTGGAACCAGGATTCCCAATGTCTGAAAGGAAACGTTGTGGCAGTTATGGTGTTTTTTTGGCGTAAATATCTGTAAGGAACATTCTCGAACAGTCTCCCTCCCCCCCTTCTCAGCGTCAACGGAGAAACCGTCGGCCTCCATCCCTGACGGCCGATCGCCGTCGTGATCTATTCGATCAGGGTCTGCGGAGGCCTCAACAGCAAACCCCACCTGCGAGGCGTTCCAATCACTGTCGTCTGAAGCTGCAGCAGCAGCATCATCGCCATCGTAGCCGTGATGAACCGATGTCCAGGACTCGGAGGAGGAGAGTTCAGCAACGCTCTTCTTCCTCCTCAAAGAAGACGCCACGGTTTGTAAATGTGTCTGGGAAGGCTAAACATACGATCAACTATTTCCACAGACAATAGCGGGGATTGTGTGTGTCTGGGTTGGTTCGTCCATTTTGAGTCGACTTCAAGGACGTCACGAATCGTGCTCGGTGACCAAACTGTGCAAGACAGAGGTTTGTGAGCAGAACGTAGCCGAAGCTTGCGGTTCTACAGCTTCTTTGACTACCATTATTATCGATGTCGCAGACACCAGATGACTAGACAACAACAACATCCATCACAGGATAACGCCCAGGAATTCGGGTGTTGAGACGAAGGCCAAAATTTCGGAGAGTACCCATCGACGTTGCGTCCACATCTGTTGTCAACTTGCAGCGGCGACTGGTTCCTTCACCCCCCTAATTCGTTCGCACTGAACGCGTTCGATTTCGGTGACCTTGACTTAGTCTGAATCGTTCACCGGCCGAGTGCAATCATACTTTGTTTTAATTTGACGGCAGGAGTGATCTGGAGTTTGAGAAAGGTTGTCGCTTTAAGGAGCAAGCAAGGAGTAGCTGGCTATTCCCTCAAGCTTTTTCATTCGCGTATTGTCGCTTTTCACGTTGGCCCTTGGGTTTGTTGCTCATTGTAGACTACGAGGAACACCCTCGAAGCGCCGTTCGCCCGTCTCGGGGTCAGCCTTATCCTCAGCCTCGCAGTCCACAACCCCGCCAGGGAGCCCGTCCAACGTCGTCGTGGATGAGGGCTGTCGTGAGCCCAGCAGCAGTGGTCTCGACTCCTCCTCAGCTCCGTCTGCAAGACCCCGTCTGCCGCGACAAAGGCTGCGTCATTACCACAAGGTACACTTCCTCAGCGAATAAGCGCCGGACAGCCAGTTCTCTCTTTTTGCTAAATCAGACTTCCTCGGGTGGCACTGAGGACGCCACCTGATCCTACTTCGAGCGAGCTGGATCGCAGCGAGGAGACCTTGTTTCGGGTTGTGTGTTTACGACTTTCTGTTTCCCTCTCAAAGGCGCTCACATTTTCTTTCTTAATGGCGTGGCAATTATCAAGTCCGCGCACTCCATGATCCTATCCAATACCTTCAAGACCGTTATCCTGTTACGATCATGGGGCTTTATGCCAGTCTCTAAGACCCCCGACACAGCAGCCAATAGCAATTCAGTTATTAACAAATGTGTCCCTGGGCTTTTTGTTCCGAAATATGCCTGATGATCCCCAATGATGATCTCAATAGAGCGGTTGCCAGATTTCCTGCTTTCCAGATCTGCGATGCCCCAACGGTGCCTTAGTGATCTTGTCACTTTCAGCTGCGCGCACAACCACCCCCGCACGCCCCCTAACACGCGTCTCCATCATCTGGCGATCGATATTCATCGCGGCCATCGATTGGCTGTGTGCAGCGCGCGCCTGTGCGTTTTGCGCACATGCCTCCCCGTGGCAGTGGGCAAATGGCTGCACAGCGCTGTAGAAGCAGAAACAGCTGTTGCTGCTGCTGCTGCTGCTGCTGCTGCTGCTGTACCACCAGTAATCCGAACGCACAAACAAGTTCAGCGAAAAGTAGCCAGCCCGAGTGACAGCCCGAGTCTGCAGTTTATTGTGAAGAGGTGTAGTCTAGTGCATCGCGGTCTACATGTTGATCCGTAGCGGTGGGCCAAAAAGCCAGTGCTCCAAGCTCGCCCCCGACGGGTGAGCGCCGAATTCATCCACCGCCTCTTCATCCGACCTCACACTCTGAGGACGTCACCTTCATCGACGAAGACACCACCAACCACAAAAATCCCCAGAAGCAGCAAGATTTCGCCAGCCACCTCAACCAGTCCCCTCTGACAGCCTCTTGGTGCCCGTCAGACACACCCTCTACCGCGGATCCCACTTATCGATCCATTCCCATCCTACGGAGGACCAGCAAACCCGCGCTCCCGTCACAGAAGAGAAAGTCTTCCGGATTCCTGTGGGAGTCGACAACCTCCTCTATCACCTCGACTTCCTTCATTCGTCGACCGACGAACGTGGGTCTCTTAGTGGCCCCTCTGTTGTGCAACGCGGCCTTCACTTCATGGAGTGTAGTGAGACCGATTTTCTGTCCAACCAGCACTACCAGAAAACCCTCGTCGATTTGTGCTTCCAGCGGCGTCTATCTCTTGAAAATCCAGCCCGTTTGCGTCTCGCAGCTCGTTGAAATCTATTCCGCAACCTTAATTGAACAGCATCCCGAGCAAGAAGAAGAACTTGAGGAGCAGGAGGAGCAGGAGACCCTTTCATCTTCCTCGTCTCTGTCGTCGTCGTCGTCGTCCTTTTCAAGTATTTCTTTCATAGAACCGAAGTCTCCCGACGACGAGGTTGTTCCCCTGCCAGGTCCATCGAGATTCGAGCAGCTGGAAATGTCTGCCACGACGTCATCTCGTCCACCCCCCCGACCTCAGCAGAACCCGCCGAACCCTTTGGTTGGTCCACGCAGAGGTTCCGTAGCCTCGCGTGAGTCCTCATATTCCCCTCCCGTTGACAGAAAGGGCAGCGGTGGCGCCACTAGACCCCAGCAACAGCAATCGAACTCGTCCAAGACAGGCGCTACCGCTGCCGAGATGGAAAACTCGGTTCTCTTTCGAAAACTCGAAGCCGCCCTCTCCAAAGTCGCCATCGAGCAATCCCAGCAGAGTGATGGCCTCTTGCTACTGGCCGGTGGAGCAGGAACACCGGTTTCACCGTCACTTGCCAACCTGATGAACCTCATTTCCTCGGGATCGGAGTGCCAACTCCTCCGCCTCCAGGTCGTAGGAGACAAGGAGCGAATGGCTCTGGTGGATTCGGCGCGCAAATCCATTTCCAGATCTGATGCGGCCTCGCAGACCGATTTCGGCCCCGCCCCCACAGACTGTCCAAACTGTCAGGGCAAGAGGATTGGCCGCGCGGTAAGTCGGCGTCTTCTCCGGGTTGCCACGCAAATCTGCCACCCAGCCTTCGTTCCTCTATCCCGAGGGGTTCCTTTGCGTCGGCAGAGCTCACTGAGGTCTCCACAGGCTGCAGCCTCGCAGCAGCAGCAACAACAGCGTTTCTCGTGGCCTTCAGCCGGCGAGCTGGTGGATGTTGTGGAGACTCTAGCCGAACCCCCCTTCCCTATCTGTGCCCCGCTGGCCATTCAGAAACAGCCCACCGCGAAGATATCGGATGAGTATTGCGAGCGTCCGGTGGTGTCCGTGGTCTATGTACATGGTCCCCTTCCGCTCAAATCCCTCCCGACACCTCAGACGAAGCCGCCTCCCAAGACCGTTCCAGCCAATCAAATCACGCAACCCAAGGTCGCTGCGGTGGAACAGCAGCAGCCCATGAAACAGCCGATCGTTGCTGCCAAGCCGGTCCAACCTCCGCCATCAGAAAGTAGTTCAGAAGACGACGAAGATAGTGAGGAGACAGACGAGGATGAGGAGGAGGAAGAGGAAGAAGGAGAAGATAGTAATGAAGAAGAGGAGGAAAATTGTTCGATGCAGGCGATGGCAAAGAAGGATAAAGAAGACGAGGAGGAGGAGGTGGATGATTCTGACGTTGAGATTTCCAGGAAGCTTCGCAGACAGCTCCGTCGGACCCAGAAGACGCAGGAAATCAACGCTGCCATCGTCCAGCTAGCGGTCAACCAGCAAAAGAAGGAGCAGCAGGAGCAATTGAAGCGGAAGGGGGGCTTTGGGGGGGCCTCGCCAACGGACGCCCCCGGCCTCCCCGTCACTAACAACAACAACAACGGTGATGGAACAACATCGCGTCTGGCAGAGGCACGCCAGCGAGCCAAGAAGTTCATCGAACAGCGAAAGCTGAGTTTGCAACAGAACCAACAGCCCGCGGAATCGCCCGACGACTTCGCTTCCGAGGTAGATGGGTTTGGGGTTGTTGTGGCAGTTCTGGCAGTCTCTGGGTGGCTCCTTTTGTGTGCTCCTCCAGAGAAGGTCAATTTTGGGGTCAATTGTTTATCTGGAGTGAAATTACCTCCAGTCTCTCTCTCCAATCTTGTTTTATAGACCTCCGCAGATGAGGTTTCTTCCTCCAAGGCACCGCCAATGGACGATGTGGACGGTCACCTGATCTACGTTCCTCACGACTTTGTTCTCGATCGATGTGAGTTTTTTTACACGAATACTACTCAATCGTTTATAAGTAGTTACTAGTCTTGGTTGGCGAAGCGTTTGGCATCCCCACACTGTTCGCAAGAGACTGTCGATGAAATGACTACAATTAGGCTGGACGTTAGATATATGTCAGATACCAAAAAAACCGTATTTTATTTATTTCTTATGCTCCGGAACTAACAACTCTACGATGTTTTGGAAGAGTTTTCCTAGGGAACCCCGAGGCCCTTAGTAGTTGTTTTTTTTGCTTGTTTTAAAGACGAAATCGTGAAGACCTTGGGCGAGGGGACATTCGGAAAGGTTGTCGAGTGCATCGATCACCATACGTGAGTGTTACAGTCCTTTTTTGTTTACAATAAGATCGATTGGTAATTTGTCTGTGAAGAAAACAGAACGTTGCACACATTAGCGGTGGTTCCGGTTAATTCTGGAATGGTGTACCAATCGATTAGTTGTGTGTCCCATTGCGCGGGTGCAAGTTGACCTGACCGGCTTTTGCGTGACCCCAACTATCCACCATCTGACCGGGTCAGCACAGTGCGTGACCTTACCATTTTGACAATCTTGCACCCAACGAGCGGACACCGCCGGACGCTCGCAATGCTCATCCGATATCGTCGCAGTGGGCTGTTTCTGATAGGCCAGAGGGGCACAGATAGGGAAGGGGGGTTGGGCCGGCGGAGCCGTCTCCGAGGCTACTACTCGTCACGCCAACGTTATCAACACCGCGGCCTTTGACCAATCGAGGACGACCTGCGGTGTGGAAGACACCACCGTCATGGCCGTTGGATCCTCGAATGGATCTCCTCTGTGCAGTCAGCCGGGGTTTTGCTGCGTCTGATTTACTTCCAAGCTACTAACGGCACCGGGCATAGCTCTTCTGTCGAGCGGTTTGCCTCCGCGTGCAACAGCCACACTTGGAGACCAAGAACCGGTGTCAACTGCGAACTGACGCGATCACCTCTCTAATATCGATATAGACAGCTGTGGTCTAGACACCGGAAAAGCTGCACAACCCTTTCCATCGCCATCGGGTGCGCGGTCTGGTCCCGCTCTATGCCGACCAGACACGAAGCCTTCAACACGACTCGTGGCATCCAAGAGACTGACTCATCCTCTGCTCAAGGCCCCGGGGAATCCTTTACACTACACACTCGAAGGAGTCAGAACGCTTTCATTTTTTATCAGCAACGGCGCTGCCTGGATGGTCCAATCGGAGAGAGAGGGTGTCGGTCCGCATATTCGAGGATGCAAAGACTATTGGTGATTGAGGTGGTTTCCTAGAGACGGGAAACGCTTTTTTTCTCGAGGAGAGAATCAAACCAATGGGATGACAGCAGTAAACGTGAGGTATTCGGCCACAAAACGGGCCTCGCTATCTGCAAGGTTTTGTCAAGATAGAGCCAATTAGGGCAGCGACCCAATTAGACTACCCTGGCATTCTCGAATTTATGGAAATGCAATCCATGAAGCAGCGGTTCATGCCCTGACGGGAGTAGATTTATGTTGATCGGATTGAAATCGCGGAAACACTCTGTCTTGGATGCATGTTCCAGCACAGAAATCACCCGAAACTCGAAAATGGAAGGGTATCTTTCTTTAGAGTCAACAGAGAAGACGATTCGTTGCCGGTCAATGAACGAAAGTAAGGTATTCGGGCATAAAACGGGCCTTGCTTTGTGCATGGCTTGTCCAATTAAGGCAGTTACCCAATTAGAGGCTAACAGGCTGTCACATGATGGCCAATGAAACGTGACGTGCCGATAGCGTTGCATTCTCGAACAATGCTACGGTAATAAATAGGTGTTATCTTGATGTAATGTTGAGTGGGTTATAAGAGGATGGTAAGATTGTCCTTTTTATGAAAAATATTAACCGTTTCGCATCAGTTTACTGGTTACACTGAAACACGCCAATGGGTTTTATTGGTGATGCCCAAGATGGCGTCTTTATCTCTCTATTTTTGTCATCAGGGAAACTCGTATCGCCCTGAAAATCATCAAGAATGTGGACAAATACCGGGAGGCAGCGATGCTGGAGATAAATGTCCTCAATTTTCTGCGTGAACACGACCCTCATGATGAATAGTGAGTGCCTACGATTGGTGAATTTCTGACCAATGGGAGTAGAGTTCATGTCATGAGTCAGGCCCAATCAACACCTTCTGCCCGAACTCTCTTGTAGCCTCTGCGTTCGACTGCTCGACTGGTTTGACTATCAGGGACACATATGTCTTGCCTTTGAAATCCTTGGTCTCTCCGTGTTCGATTTCCTGGTATGCGCTTTTGTTTAAATACGCTAAAATGTCAAATTATTATTATTTTTTTCAAAGGAAACGGTTTTGTCATTTCGTATTCCTCGTATTCTGATTGGTAGTTTCTTTTTTAGAAGGAAAACAACTACGTCGGCTATCCCATCGAACACGTACGGCACATAAGTTACCAGCTGTGTCACGCGGTGCGATTCATGCACGACAATCAGCTCACCCACACCGATCTCAAACCCGAGAACATCCTCTTCAACCGAACCGACTACATTTCGGTGCACAATCGAAAGAAACGTCGCTATGACCGAATTGTCAAGTCCTCCGAAGTCCGCCTCATCGATTTCGGCTCGGCCACCTTCGATTACGACCACCACTCAACCATTGTCTCGACAAGGCACTATCGTGCTCCCGAGGTCATTCTTGGTGAGTGAACTTCACATCCACCATCCTGCCTGGCGTGTGCGTGTGTGTGTGTGTGTGAAAACCGGTGACCCTAAGGAAGCCCCCGGTTGTAAAAATAGTTGACCTGAACCGCCTCCTTTATTGACATGCGAGATTGGGGGGGGATGTGTTGACAGACGGGATGGAGCACAAGCGACGTGGTGACCTTTTACCCCGGCATGGTTGTCAAAGGAATTAATGAAGGGAACTAATTCAATGACAGAGTTTTTTGTGTGAACCAGAATGGTTCTCCCACGAAGCCGATTTATCGTCTGATTGGAGATTCTGGATTTCGAGTCAACCCGATGCCACCGTGCAGCAGATGATCATCATCATCATGGCATTCACTTTATTGTGGTCACGAGGACCAGAACTTTCGGCATTAAATTTTACAACAGACAAAAATGATGTAAGAAGTTGCGATTGTACATAGCAGGTGTTAAATAATTTAACAAGAATGAACGAAATAAAAACGAGGTAAATTTGCAAGAGGCAAATTAAACCCTTGACGCCCTGGTTGCTTTCATCGAAATCTTGTCCACTCACGTTCGAGCCGGCTTGAATGTCTACACGGCGCAGAACAGTCTAGACTTCGTTCAACCCATAGCGTTGTGGCCTCAGATGTTCTGGATTATCTGTGTTCTGCGCGACGTCATATTTTACCAACTATACCCCTATCGCCTCTCTAAATCCCATTCCCCTTATTCAGGTCGGTATAATCAATGTATCAATCCGCTTCGGCCGATGCGAAAGCTAGTCGGTCATTTGGGGGATGGTTTTCGGATTGTGTCGTTCCTCGTGATCGCAATTTATTTATTTTGCTTTTTTTATAGAGCTCGGTTGGTCTCAGCCCTGTGATGTGTGGTCGATCGGCTGTATTATATTCGAACTTTATACCGGCTACACCCTGTTCCAGGTCAGTTTCCATTTGTCGTCACACAATCTCTTCTGAATGCCTTTCTACTCTTTACAAAATAAGTAGTAATGGTTTATTTTCCTACAATTCAGACCCATGACAACCGTGAACATTTGGCTATGATGGAACGGACACTGGGCCATATCCCCTATCGTATGACCCGAAAATCACGGTAAGCCTTCAACGCCAGTCACGAATACTAGTAATAATACAGTGTCCTTTGTGTTAACGCGTTCTAGACACCTTACTCTGTGCGAGTGTGTTTTAATGTCTTCTTCCTCTTTGAAATGATGCAATATTTTGCAGAACGGGCTTCTTCTTCCACGGCCGTCTTGACTGGGACTTTTACAGTCAAGAGGGACGCTACGTCCGTGAAAACTGTCGGCCTTTGCTTGTAAGTGGCTCGCTCGTGCCGGCCAAGCCAGAACTATGCATGGCTGCTTGTTCACGTTGTCTCACGGCACATTCCCTACTTATATTTAGTTAGTAGGTAGATCGTGGCAGGAAGCCACCATTGCCCGAGGTGCTCACGAAAGGAGGTCCCCCCTGAATGCGTTGAATGTTTTTGGGGTGACCCGCTGTTTATCATTGTGGATGTCTTTTTTTCATGTCCCCTGCATGCCGTGATATAAGGCGCACGACCTATTTTTCTAACTCCGGTCTCGTCAACAAACTCTCCCCCCGAGTCCTCCAAAATCTTAGGGATTGTCGTCTCCTCAAGGTTAGTGCATGGTCGCCTTTGCTTGTCTTGTCCCTGCCACTGATCGGTAAAGGTCATTACCAGCATAACCACTCCCGCCAACCCCGTTTGATCTTCGTGTTTCAGCGCTACTGTAAAGAGGATAGCCAGGACACCCTGGACATGTTTGATCTCATCTCCAAGATGCTCGAATACGACCCGACGGATCGTATTTGCCTAGCGGCAGCCCTTTCGCATCCCTTCTTTCTGCGCATCCCTTCACATCAGCGACTAAACTATCGCTACCACCCCAGTACGGACGGGACCAACACGATTGACGCCATAAACACCAACAGCACCGCTTCCTCGGGCAATTCTGACGGAGTCACGGCAAGACGGAAAACCCCCGAGGCTTAACTGTTTTATTATGTAGTGAGAGCGTGTGTTTGACCATCGTTGATGGAGATGACAATATTGCATCGTGCCTGTATTCATAAACTTGTCTTGTGTTTTTAGAATGGTTGCGTTGGCCTAAGTGGTTCGCGATACGATTTTGTAATGGTTAAGCACGGAAACCAAATTCTATTGTGCACCAAGGGACTATTTAATATGAGCAGTGATTCGTTACTCAAAAGGCGCATCGTAGTATTTTACAAGGGAAGTTCTACATGTATGTTTGTAAAGTTAATACTTATATTCAGAAACATGATGTATACAAAAGAGTCACAAGTGATAGAAATGTCCTCCCAATGATCAACTTGATGCTTCCATTCTAAAACAACAAGCACGTAGTGAGATGGATGGATAAAAGCGGACCGTTAACGTTTCAAATACGAACTTCAGCTATGTAATTGCAGTTATCCGCAGAACAGCAGGCGACGCATGTCCAATCACGAACAGAATTTACCATGCAACGATGATGGAAAAAATTTCTCTGCATTGCGCAAGCCATTTTTGTAGTACAACCCTTGGAAACAAACGGTCGCCTTTCTGATAAAACTGTCCAAAATGGAGGAGCTGAAATCATTATTAAGAGATTGTAACCGATTTACTTGTGTATTGAACAATCGTGATGCAGGCATCCTGCGAAACGCTGCATGTGCGCTGAACATTAGTGCAGTCTCGTTGGTTTCCATCTTGACCACCGCATTCGTAACAATCGAGCGCTTAAGTCTCCATGTATGCAGAAAAAAGACCTACCAAGACTGGCAGAAATAAAACAGAGCGATATGCTCGCAATAAAAGTAAACTTCATTTCCAACTGAAAAATACTATACACATAAAAGCTAGTGCGACAGTGAGTTAAAACAAAATCAGGGTCATTTAATACTAACACCTGGTGTTTTCTGGAGTATAAATAATGTAATTAAAATATCGAAAATTAAGTTGTTATCGACAATTAAATCATATTGATCGGGAATGTTCGAAGAACTTCGTAAATCATGGAAATTTATATACGTTGTTGCTTGAATACCTTATATTATTTTTCAAATACTTCGGGTACAATTTTTTGCATTTATAATTTTATTTATCTGTAGGTATCACGTTATCCTAAGCAGTTATATATTCGGTTTGTTTCGCTATTTTTACATATTCGGCATTATGTAATTTTTCGAGAGATCTCTCTTTATTTATCACTATTCATGACATTGTTAATACGTATATTCAAAAGACCATTTTCAATCATCCTATTTACTCATGTTTAATGAACGCACCATGCCATGGTCTTACGGCCTAACTCGGGCTAATAAGCAACGTTATTTAACAGAATTTCGTTTTTGGCCATCGGGCCATTTTAATTTCCACTTCGACTAGATTACTTATCTTTCATATCAATTTTTTCTGACAAACCCGCGTAAAATATACGTTGTTCATCTGTTTAACCTTAAAGTCCACGCATTTGCAGTCTTTCGCTTTTTGTATATATTTCGCCTTATCCTTCGTTTTCGAGAAAATTCTATTCATTCCGTGAACAATACGCAAACATACTCGTCATATTTTCTCATGTTTCATAAACTTCCGTAATTATTACACATGCGACATCTTATAGTATTACTACCCTATAAAGGCAATTCACATGGTCGGCTTCCAGCGAGAATACCAGAATAAACATGCTAACTGGTATGCTGTTACGACTTTCCTCGAAAGGCCTGCACATCTCATCTATACGCCTTTTCGTGTGTTTACGGCTTCTGCCATGAATCATAAACCATATTATTACTTCTACCTTCATCTTTATCCATCGTACAATTTTTAAAGTGGGCCACGAGAACATCTGAGGAAATGTTTAATTTTTACTGCAAATTGCGTTGACACATTATTTCTCACATAATTGGATTGCCGTTTTTAAATATGAATGCTATTATTTTAGGTGATGCGTATGATCTAATACCTTGTCGTATTTGTTGAAAAAATGTCTTCACTTCTGTATTCTTGTTACAAGGCAACGTTCTCTCGTGCACGTTCTGCATTATTCCCTCATAATAAAGGGTACCCCGTTTTTTTCGGTTTGCATGATCTTTTTTTTACTATCAATTGTCTTTTTAAAATATTCCATCGGGGGCGACAAGCGACGTTGTGACCTTTAACCCCGGCGTGGTTGCCTGCATGCTACGGGAATTAATTCAATAAAATAGTTTTCTTGGTAACCAAAACCGTTAACCATAAAGTCTCCCTCTAGCTCTATGCATATTTACGAACAATGCCCTTCGTTTTATTCCGTAAGAATGTAGATCTCATTTATGTAATGATATTACTTCATTGCGATAACGAGAAACAAGTCCTTCTTATATACGTTTTTTAACCCCTGCAAATACAATCGCTGTTGATGTTCTTTGTTGGGTCTGTTATGGAAAAGGCATTTCAATGGCCGCCATTACGCGTTTGCCAAAATGTGCACACTTCAAGGGTTTAATTTGCCTTTCTTGCAAATTTACCTCGTTTTTATTTCGTTCGATTATTTTACACCTGCTATGTACAATCGCAACTTCTTATATCATTTTTGTCTGTTGTAACATTTAATGCTGAAAGTTCTGGTCCTCGTGTCATTAATAAAGCGATACCATTATTATTATTATTAAGTCCTGCGGCATTGCAACGAACAGCAAATTAAGCATTATAAGTTAACCCTTGATTAGATAAGTCTCCTTGAAGTATTTGCTCATTTATATTACGTTATTTTGCGTTCGTTATAAACGCATATTGGTACAGACACAGTCTCTTTATCTATGGATAGTTCCAAGAAAGTCGAAACGCATTTATACAATGCAGATATTTATGAGGCTTTTCCCAGCGATCGCAATTTAATGCCACGCTGGAAGACGTAAACAAGATTAATTTTATATAATATTAAATTTCATAAATGGTGCGGTTTTACGAATTTTAAATATTTTAAACGACACAGACAAGCGTTTCACGTTGCCCAGCTAATGTCTCCCAACAGCTGTTCCCATTTTCCAGGTAAATCAAGCCCGCCACCAACCAATCACATTGCCTGCAGGCCTCGCCAATCAGAATGCCCCAATTTCATGAATAAGATTGCCATCTACATCCTTACATACTACAGTTCATTCAATTCAATAAACAGAAAATGAATTCTGGCCTGAATTATAAGATGCATTCCAACGACTGTTGGGTAAGAAATGCGTTGTTTTTGTTGTTATCTACCATTGGCTACCACTTATAACAATATGTAATACAGAGGGATTAGCTTGCATTCCGTAAACTGAATAAAAGGTACCTTGAAGGGGTGGGAATATATTTGCCGGAGTCTTCTTAGCCGTGATTAGAACTTCGTATCTATGTTCCTCTACGTTCCGATATATAGTTTGCTTAACGAATGAACCGCCATTCACTAATAAACGCAAACCATAAAGTCAAGTGGAGAAATTTATTCAGCAGTTTTGCTTCACACCATACTCCACTTCCAACGGGCATCTTTTCTTGCACCTCTCTCTCTCTTGTCGACTACCTTCGTTCCGTCACTCGTGGGGTCACTTAATTTAACACGCATTCTCACAGACAACTCTCTATTCTAACTTGTTTGACGTTCCCTTCCTAAGGGAGGATTCCGACCTAAGAAATGTTTGACCTTTGCTGGGGATTATGTACGGCGAACCTGTCCAAAGGGACACATCCCAAGGGACATACGATGAAGCAGAAGCAGAAGAAGCAGAAGAAGAAGAAGAAGAAGGCGCGTAAATGGGAATTTGTTAGATCCTTGTAGCGGGTAAACTAGCACGCTGAAGCATGAGTGCGTTGAGAAATGAGGGCGTAGCGACTGGTGGCGAAGAAAGCTGCAGCTCTGTGTGAGGAACCGAGCAAATCGGACTAGATAGCATGTAGATGGGACGACCATCCTGCTGAAAAAGAGTAAAAACGATGCTGACCTTTGATTGGGCGACTTAGACGCGGGTGGTTGCCACTATAAAACAAGGGGCGTTGTCTTTATAATTAAATTAAAACCGACTAAAGCACATCAATTTTGGGGGACGTGTCCTTTTACTTATACTGCTACGCACTTATCCAGCTAAAGATTAATTTTATTTGTTGGACTTTAAATGCCTGTTGTTTTCCGTTATGTACCAAAAACTAGTTAACAATGCTGCGAAATACACTGGAGAATTCCTCGAAAATGAAGAACTCAGCAGTTGGAGGGTTCATCGTAGTAGTTAGAGTAGCTTCAATTAATCAAACAAGTCTGAATTCAGCTAATTGCTGTTGGTGATAATAATAAAGAGCCTGGACTGCCGCTGTGCAGTGACTTGCATGACTAAGTCAAAACATTGGTAAGTTTTTTTCATATTTAATCGATACTGGAAGAGTTGAGGTAAGTAGAGGATTGGAGGGTGGTTTTTCCGAGCTTTCTTTCCAACTTTGTCTGTAATTAATAAACTTACGTTTCCAAACCTTCACAACCAAATAGCAGCTGGTTGATTGTTTAGCAGTTGGGCAGGCGCATTTGGTAGTTAATTACGATGTCTTTACGTTTCGTCATAAAGAAGGGTATCTCCGGCGAGCATTTGACCGGGTTAAATCGATACGGGGTCACGGTGATTGCGTGGGAAGGGGGCAATGGACATCGATTTTGGCGTTTTATTTGTCACAAGGGGGCTTCCATTTAATGGCAGGAAGACGAAAACCCGAGCATAGTCGAACGCAACTGCTGGGTAAACAACGAAGCAATTTCCGACAGGCGGAAAATGGTAGTAGAAGTAGTAGTTGTTGTAGTTGTGGAATCAGAGGACGTGGATGTGTCGATTGGAGGTCATTTGAGAATAAAAAACCAGTCACTTCTATTACTAATCCATCTACCGCTACTACTACTACTTCTACTTCTACTTATACTGCTGCTTTTATCTTGTAGGCAGAGGAGCGAATTCGTAACGATCAGCGCTACGCAATAATGCTGTCTGCAGAGGTGAGACGACGTTCGGATACATTATGTTGCAATAATATCGTCATTTGCAATTGAGTTTAGTTACATATGGTGGATTTCGCACGGTTTGGGTGGGTGGGTGGGTGGATGGGGGGTCCGTTGCTATGTTATCAGTGTGTTCAAACAGCGTAACTGGCATCCACTTCAAAGCTCACCCATGATAGATGATTGATAATCATAATAATAATAATAATTGTCGTGGCTTTATGGAGGTCCCGAGGACCGAAACCTTCAGCATAAAACAAGACAGTATAACAAGTATTAGATGTGTAAATGGTCTTTTAGTTCCTGCTTCAACTGCTCCGGTGAAACTAAACATCGGGAGAAATTAGGAATGACTGAATTGCGATATGCCGCCGTTCTTGTGAGTATTGAACGGTATAGCCTACGCATTGGTCGAAGAGATTTACACGTGGATAAACTTGAAAAGAGGGGATGGAAAGAGTCACTTAAAATACGATCAGCGATTAGTTAACAATTATTGAAGTGGCGAAAAATTACTGGTGAACAATATGCATTAAGGGGAATTATACAGGCTTCAACAAAGGTTTTTATACGGCTATAGCTTAAACCAAGTATACAGAAGGATAATAAAAAAATAAACCGGCAAGTTTAAAAAACGTGTAATGGCGGTCATTGAACAGACCATCTACAACGAGCTCCCAAAACCAAGGAAACAAAGAAAAAAAATTGTTGTTGTTGCCACACTTATTTCTTAATTATTATAAATTGATATTGACAAAAAACGAAAAGTTATAAAAACACACAGTTGATTGGTTTACCATGGAACCCCTGCGAAACCCATGGGTGTTTGCTATTAGGTATCTCTGGAATAAACTTACTGGTGGCGTCCCCAGTGCCACCCTAAGAGGCGGGAATCGAACCCGAGTCCCCCACCAACTACACAATCGCCATTCTTCTGCTAATAGAGCAGCGTTTCTTGAAATCCAACCTATAATTAAAGAGAATCTGAAATAGATAGATAAATTTATTCCAGTTAATTCAATTTCAAGTGGAAATAAGCAACGATGATTTTGATTTTAACGAACCAATCCATACACAGAGCAGTATATTATTGATTGCATGTTTATTGATTTAATATTACCCAAGTAAATGAAACTCCCCTGAACATTTTCTCCAATTTGTAGACGTTTTTGCGCCTCAACGTTCCATTCCACGCAATCGGTGGATCACCACACCCACACGCAGCTGATTGGATCGATTTCAGTTTCGGTGACATCCTCTGGATACCCAAAACATCATCGCTCGATTATAGGGAGACACACCAAATACTGGTACAGTCTCCTCGCGAAAGGGGGGAATTGTGTTACCAGAAGATAATCTAATCTCACAAAGTTTGGGCTTCGTTTAATCTTCATAAGGTCTCAGTCTTGACTAGCAACTCTTTCCAAAATATCTGATAATATTCACGGGGCTCAAAAATGAGAGCATTCCAGAAGAGGCTTTGTCAAATCTATTGACGGAATCTGTTGCCAATTTGTTTCTTACTAATTTAAGCCCCTCATTTAAGGTCTCAATACCACCCATTAATAGTAGAGATTCAATTGAAAGCAAATTCTGCATTTATTTAAAGAATTTCTTAAACATTTATTTTAAAAGAGAAAGTTCACTTTTTATGGATAGATAAGTCTTTATAGAACCGTGAAAGCCCGGAAGATATTGAAGAGAAGACTTTGGGTGTTTCTAGAGAGTTAACCCGATCAGCCTCGTTTATAAACAGGCGTGATTTGGTATTTATACAGGGGTTGGGGGCCAATGAGTGTGAGGTATGTGTCACTCAATCGATTCGATTGGGACACGACAGAATGTTGACAGAAGAGGTGGGACAAGCGAAGTGGTGACCTTTCAACAAGGCGTGGTTGTCTGCGCGTTACGGGAATTAATTCAATTCTTGCGAAACCAAAACGGTTTCCAAAAAAAACCATAGCTACACGCTACTGAATAACAGTTCAGTAGAAGGAATTAATTTCAAACATAAGCCACTGTAATATCGTGTCCTTGATCATCATTATAATTTTAATTACTTTATAATTATTCTCCAGTTCTGCGACTAGACAAGTGATTTTTTCTAAGGTCTTGAAAACCAATCTTCCGTTCGAAGAGTTCGTTAGAGAGTTATTTCGACCTTCGGAGGAAGCGAATTCCATTTATATCGATGCATTAAAACAAGCGAACTCATTAAAAAATGCATTTTCTCCAATTTGGCGCACTTATTTTGCAATCATTGTTTGCGATTGTAGGCAGTAAACCTTTCGTCTATTCGTAATCACGCCACCCAACCATGGAGCGTTGAAGAGTGCTGCAAAATACTTTCTGCCTACAACAAATCAACGTCCTTCTTCCCGAATGACCTTGTGAGAGCCAATCGCCATTTCCAAATTCTGATGGGCATTCCCAAATCCGCCAAGGATCCTATCGGATGGGTTCCAACTACAAACAACGTTGCATCCCTCGTGTCACTTGTACGGCCAAACACTGCGAATTTTCGCTGCCGAAGGAGCATCGTTTTTCTGGATAAACTGGGCTTGAAAACGCGTGCAGTGGTCAAACACTTATGGTCACTGAACGAGGAGGTATTTTTTACCCCAAGTTGTAAGAATGACCTTTTAGGTGTTCAAATTCAAATCCATCGTTTTTTTACGATCGTCCTATATCGCTTTATCCTAGCAATAGTTGAACAACAACACTCCGTTCTCCGCGAGGCAGTTGCACCCACTGGGACAGTCTGGCCTCTTGCCATTGGTGAACTGGATGGACTGTTCCGTGAACAGCATCGAAGACGTGAGGGGATCAATCGTGGAGGTAAATACCACTTATTAATTTGGAGCTGAACCACTCAATATTATATGAATTGATGTAAGTTGTTAATAAAGTTGTTAAAGTCAGGACATGACGGTGAAGCAACCAAATACAGCAATATATTTGAACTCATCAGGGGAAGGGGTCTCCAGGATCTTACCAACTGGACCCAGAGGTCGCCCTTGAAACAGCCTGAGAGAGATGTACCAAAAAGGACGTCTTCTGGGGCTAATGTGACGAATGGGATATTGATAGCACCTCTCACAGGCTGATTAGAGGCGAGTCTGAGTAGACTTGCGAAACCAAGGCAACTTCTGGGGGGTACGTTTCGTCGACTTTGGGTGATGTACTGTTCTCGGTCAGATTTTGGTGGCGGCTGGGGTGATTGGTAACGTCTGGAAAGGTCTGGAAGGAAATTAAATAAATGGGATAAAATATATCCGCATATAAGGAGCATGAGCATTTTATTGCTGATACGTTTGGTCTTCGTGGCCATAATAAACACCATTTGTTGAATGCACCGTCCGAGAACGGTTACAAGGCGATAATATAGCAAAGGAGAGCAACCTACTTTAACCGTGGACCTCCTGATGGGGCTAAAAATGGTACTAGACGCCGAGATATAGTCGGGTTCAAAATGCAACTAGCTCAGTCATAGTCGGCAGAAGCAGGAAGCGTTTACACGTGGTTACTTGACGGAAACTTTAGATCAATTCAGATAGAAATTAGCTCATTAAAACAAGGACGGTCACGCCTCCTTCCGAACGTCCCGCGTTTCCTTGTGGCCACTGAGATTATCGTGCAATGATGGTTGTCGTGGTATCGTTGATGGCAGGATCCGCCAACTAGGTCCATGACCTTGACAGGTTGGACCTCTTCATTCTACCGCCGATTCGTGTGCCGCATTGAGGCACTGAGACGGTAAAGATTCTATGTATATAGGTCCAGATCTTGGAGGGACTGGTACGCTGAGTCTTATTGGTGCTGCAGCTTCGATTCCTAACATTGACGAAGCGGGCTGCGATTATAAGCACCCAGGCTCATTCGACCCTTTCTAGCGGTGTTACGGCAAACGTTGACAAGTCATTGTTTAATTGTAGATGTTTCCACACCATACTGTGTGAGCAATTCGTTTGAAATGATATCATGTGCACGACGGGGACTGCGAATTGGACGAATTCCAGTTGCCGTTACGAGCACAACTGCGTTAGGCGAATGGCGAGCGTCAGCTGAATTGGCGCCCCTTACCGTGATGCTGCTTCCTCTGGGTTCACGTTTTATGGTAAGTTGACCAATCGCTTGTAAAGTTATTTTGGAGATCTATGAGTGATCGATTCGGTGATACATGAGTGAGAACATAATGGTAATGTTTAAATGATGATTTATAGTTCTCGGATCCCGTGAGTATTTACGTGCGTAGCGTTTACGGTCACTACACTATCTTGTTAGCAGGGCTTACCTTAAAAATAGTTGTTTGTTGTTATTAAAACGGTATATTATAAACAACGACGACTTAAGCTTTCAGGAGTAAAGGGTTGTAATACTACACATACAACGAAGGTCTCCCGGTTACAGTCTCTTCTGTTGAAACTAAAATCAGAGACAATTAGTAATTGTTATATTGAGTCGTTCTAGGGGAAATTAAACGGTATAGCATACGCACTAGAAGAAGATATTTATATTTAGCTATAGTATAATTCGGACGGTGGAACACAACGCTCAGGAATATTGTTGTTGTGCTGGGCGGCGTATAAAGCTGCTTTCAATTAAAACGTGATGGAAATACATTTGAATGAGTTCTGTTGGTTTAAATCTTCGTTTCAAATGCTATCGCTTGAGATAAGAGCGGCCCAACTTGGTACAGCAATGCGGATATGTTATGGGGTAACACAAAGGGTGAAAGCTCTGCGGTTTCTAGTATACCACAGTTATCTGATTAAGGGAAGGAAAGCTCATTCTCATTCTTGTTTTTGGATGCAATACGATCGCTGAGGGACTCTTGTCACCGTACATGAATGCTGACGTATTCTTTTAACGACGCGTTCGTTAGGACCATTTGGAGAAGCAATCCACAATTTGGGTTATTGGGCATTATTGGGATAGAGATTCATTGGGCATCTGATAGATTTCCCAAGCGGGGGGCATTAAATGCGGATGTTGCAGATTTACTAAACTCGATCTATATTTTAGGGTTCTACAAACGTAACGCCGAAACATATTGACATAATTCTTAATCATAACCCCAAGGACTTATCAAAAACAGCCGCCACTGTTTTGGGCATCTTCGATAATTTCAATTCTTCTCTATCGCACCCTGGTATTGATTATAAAATTATTCCTTGGATGCCATCTACCTGGGCAAATGATGAACGCAGGAACCCACACATTGAATGAATTTTAATAAACGAATAAAGGCTTGACATGTTATCTTCTCACATTAACATTGGTTTAAATTGTCCGTAAGGAATTTGTCGAAATTTATGGCGAAATTAAAATGAACCAAATAGTCGCATCGATAAGTTCAATCTGTTGATCAGCTCGATCTCATTATAATCCAGAGTCTGATAAAAACTGGTTGAGTATCTGTTGTGGAAGAAGCTGACTTTCATTGTGACTGTGAGTCAAAGAGCATGTACCGTATAGATGTGCCAAAGGTTTGTAGAATGACGGAATCAGCGCTAACTGCGACGAGTCATGGTGTGAACTTGCGCCACTCAGACAGTTTGCAGCACTAGGACTTCTTTCTGACGCCATTTCATCATCTACAGACCCTGTGATATTACAAAAAAAGCGGCAGATTCAACTGACGCCATGACACGACGTATAACTTCTGACTGGAGTACATCCGCGGCAACAAAAATGACCCCGTATGAGAATATTAAAGGGCGGTCCTGCTTCGAAACGATGTTTAATTTTCGTTAATATTTAAAATGCGAATGAATTAATCCTAACAGTTTTTATATGTTTCGGATTTATCTGGCGAATTTGTTATTACTGCCATGGGGAATTTTATAGAAATATATTTACTTGAATGACGTACAATTAAGAAGATAATAACGTGAATATGCACATATACCGATTTAACATTCACAAATTCTTATAAATACCCCAGTTATCTGAGTATCAAACAAAACCCGATTATTTGATTTTACTATTTCTGCACCACACTAAAACATTATTAATCAAGGTCAGATTTTGATTTTTCTTATCATGCCAGGTGACGTGGTGAAGGGGAAAAAACTATTTGTCCAACGTTGTGCTCAATGCCACACTGTTGAAAAAGGGGGAGCCCATAAAACTGGCCCCAATCTTCACGGATTTATAGGTCGAGCTACTGGTCAGGCGCCTGGATACGATTATACAACTTCTAACAAGAATAAAGGTTCGGCTCTTTTTCGGCACCTATTTTTTCAATCATGGTTTAATCTTGCCTTAACTGTGTTTTATCAAATGTTTTTTTCACTTGTGTTTTTATTTTGCGTTCCAGGTATTACATGGAACGATGCTACTCTTGATGAGTATTTGACAAACCCGAAGAAGTATATCCCTGGAACAAAAATGGTTTTCGCGGGTCTTAAAAAGGAAAGCGACCGCGCCGATCTCATCGCTTTCTTGAACTCCGCTGCAAAATAAAAAATCTGCCTTGTGAAACAGTAATGCCCATCTCTAGCCATTTGTCCAGTTACTCGTGTAGTTTGTATGAGCTATGTGATGGCTATATGTGGATTTATGAGCTTTTCTCTTTTCCATTGTGTAGTAAATTTTATCGGTTAGTTTATATTGATGCATATTTTCCCAATACACCGCCTCGTTGCTAATTACGAACCATTTATTAATTCCGTAAATAGAATCTTTGCGAATGCTCCTACTTGGTGTATGGGAATTGCCTTAATTTAGAGACGGTTCTCTTTACTACGTTTAATTTTGCTTGCGATGTTAACAGTACAAATACCGTTCCTGTTTATCTTTAGTTGCCTTGAAACATGTTTATGCCATTGACGTCTATAACAGTAAGTCGTGAAATCGGTGCGTATCAAGAGAAATTGTTGTACCCTAATGTGGAATTATTATGCCGATTTTCGACACCCACCAGAAGGCTCTTCTACAAGGCCCAAGCTTCCACCACATATTCAGTTGACAAGATGTTTAATGGCTCCACACATCAGTACGACCATTCCAGCCTCCATGTGTTACTGTTGAGCGCTCTGGTGCCGCCGGTGGGGCTACTATTTAACGCATAATTGGTCTTTTGTCTGTCGTATGCGCTTTGGATAAATGTTTGGGCAGCGTTCTTCGCGTTTGTGCCACGGCGTATCACTGGGTACAGCCTGCGATCGTTGCATACGCTTTAGAGCCTTTAACCCGCGGTAAATAGTGCTATTCTTTCTCATTTTTGTGTGTCGACGATTAGTCGAATGTATGAACTCCGATCATGGATTGACCATGTGTCGTTAAATGTTGGGACTGACATTATTTTGGGTCTGGAATTGGCTTTTCACAATAATTATACGCTCTTGTTTGCTGGAAAAAATCTTCACCGCGAGTGATGTTGGTATGGTGATGAAACACCAGAAAATCGGGAGTGTGAGATAGATGTAGCGGTCAGCATAATCGCTCTGTTGTTGGCTCTAATCCCTGGACAGGCCTCGTAGCAAACACCATGCTTTAACGTGTAATAGGAAATTTTTATTGATTGATGTGGCCTGGGGAAGAGTGGAGTCTTAATCTATTTGGAGCTATACGACGTGGACATTAGGTCTGGTCGAGCTATGCAACTCCCTCGTGTAAGAGAACAACATGGTAGTAGGAGGGAATTTAATTGGAATACCTGCATGCTAAGTTGGGTGGAGGCAGGTTTGCAACTGCTCGGGTGGCGATCTATTTCGCATCTTCATACATCGGTGCAGCTGTGTGCAATGGCTTCGTCGGTTTCCCTTGCATAATTCGCGCCGATCAGGTTGGGATTGACCGCGCGATTTATTTGATAGATCGCATTGCCTGGTATGTTCGCACAGCGTTTAAGCGTACCTGGTGATAGAAAGTAGACGGCCATTCAGACGCCGCTGTGAAGTGAAAAGGGCATCCGCGTAGTCCAGCCATGACCTTGAAAATTATGTTTAAAAATGTCGCACTGCCCTATTCGAGTACGCGATCTAAGCGTCGTTTGCTACACCAGAAGAGGTTAGGGGCCCAATCGAGGCTACCCGCCGAGAGTTCTGAAAACGAACTCAGCGGATTGTTCGAAGCACCATCAATCTCCCGGTCTTTGGTATCCACCGGACATCTCTAATCCGTTGCCCCGAATAGCTTGCCACATGCGGCCACGCTTTGCTAAATCGCTTGCCAAGCGGGCTAAACCAGGTGCGGCCAGGGCCTTCCGATCATCCGTGAGAAGATCCTTGAATCGATCGGCACGAAGAAGGAGACCTATTCCAAAATTCAGCGCTCATGAAAGTTGTCCTGGTCTATTACCCACAAAGTTCGGCCGCTCAGATGACGTGGCTTTTCCCCTTATTCCCAAGATTTTTTGTGGAAATGTCATTGGCCTGAAGCCTGACCCGGGTTCAACTCCGAGGTCAGGTTACCTCGAGAAGCCGCACCAATTTGGATGCTTGGGATCAATATTGACCCGATGGTGTAGGATTCTGAAAGAAGAGACCACTCATAATCGCTGCCATTCAATTTTTCTATCCAATTGGATACAAAACATTAAGCGCCAGCCGGAATTCGAACTCTGCCAATCACAGATGTGCCTACGCACATACACACTAATAGGTCTTCTTGCGACTTTGTTTTTCCTCTACTTTGCACATATACGTATCTCGCATTTACACTGACATGCTTGTAATGTATTTACACTAAGAATTTGCGAAAACAGGTCACCCAATTCCAAAAATCCAAAGTGAAAATCTCTGGTCTCAACTATTGTACGTCTAGCCTTCGCTCCTTTAATGGTGTTGCACTAATCGAATACGCGGACGATCGTCACTGAGGTACTCGAGTGGTCGGGGAGTTTAAAATGTCCTGGTTTGCTGAACGATTCGAACAACGGCCTGATTGGTTGAAAGTAATGCCCTGCAGATTAATCACTGTTTCAATATGCACAGGTTCCTTAAAATTAGCAATTATTGCATTTAAGCCAAACTAAATAGCAGCCTCTCTTGACGACCTCACGAAATATATGAAGTACTACTTGTAATATTAAGTACCACATATATCTGTATAATTCTCCACACAATGTGACGTATTACAAAGATGGCGTTAAAATTGCGGTACTTACACTTTCGAAACTAATGAAATCTATCACAGGTGTAAGGCTTTCTTTGTAACTATACCTCATGGTCTTATTATTGCTAGATTCGCTGGGCTATTTTGGATATTCATTCGGTTACATTGGCTCCCATTGGATAGGCTTCGCTTCCTTCGCAACTGCAGCTTAAACGGTAACTTCGTTAGACTGGAAACGGTTCGAAACTAATTGAATCGATCGTCAAAGTTAAGACTCATATCCACATCAGTGGCGATTTACTGGACCATTTTCGATGTTCGTTCGGCCACTGTGTCTGAAGTTAGAAAACATGGGTTAGGCAACATTTGGTTACGCAATTAGTTGTTAATGAAGACGTGTTTGAATAAGAATGAAGCCCTAATAAAATCAGGCATGATTCTTTTCAACGTAAATATCATAGACGTAAAACTAGGAAATCGTTTAAAATTGCATCCGAATTAGAGATGCCAAAACTTTAATTTTCTTTTTTGAATTTCTTCTATCACTGACCTATGTGTACATTATTGGTCGGTTTCCTGGGATATTGTAAACACGATGTGTCTTGTAGGAACCTTGCCACCCGTAACGCTTAGTTATTATTCTTATTTCGCCATTTGTACATATTTCTCCTAATTTCGAGAGAAGACTCATCTTTAATGACGATTAAATTGATGTGCAATTCGTGCAATCTTATTTACTCGCATTTGGTGTGACGCTGTTCCAATTGTGAGATTCTGACCTAAGAAATATTAGACCTTCGCTGGGGGTTTTGTAACGGTAATCGTAGAAGATGGATACACATCCCAGGCAGCCATAATGAGGAGACGCATTGGAATGAAAGGAATGGATATAATGATGCAAACATATATAAATGGATGGAGAGGTAATATAGACTTAGGGTAAAAATGGGATGGGTCTTCATAACGGGAAAACTACGATGCTGGTTTGGAAAGGGAGGAAGTTGCTCTAGTCTCGGCGACTGTGGATGAAGGCAGCTGTGTCCTTGTGAAATCCAGTGTGAGGCATCCTGTATTGCAGGGGAGAGTGATTGGTCTCACTCTAGATGAACCAGATTGCAGTCTTCGCCGTCATAGAAAACGGCCACCCCGTCTGAAGGTGGATGACACGAGGTCGCGTCCTATTGGCGGGCCGTAGACATTGTGCGTCCTTCATATCCCGCGCTATGTTCTGGTAAAACACCGGGGCGTTACATTGGTGAACTACCGTCAATTCTTCCCATTCGGAATTTACTCATTTTGCTACTCAATCAATACGATCAACATATTCGACTTTTCGTCTGGTTATCGTGCCATTTTGAAGTTGGGTCACGACTGCATTACCTGGCAAGTACGGATTACAATTTGCATTCTTTATTTCGAGATCCACTCACAAACCGTGTATTGATTGCGATCCAATTCCTCATACTTTCGGTTCCCCAAAAAAAATTGCTTTCTGAATTAATTCTCATTTGTAGAAATCGTTTATGTCTGTTACGAAATGGAAATCAATGGGTGTAGTTGAACCGTGTAAAGACCAGCAATCTTGCCATTCACGTGGTTTTATTAGCTTTGCGATGGCTTGTAGGAAGCAGTGATCACTGTTTAAAGTGTCTTATTTTTGACCCCAAAGTTTCATATACATTGCTTCATCGGGGTTCAAATTCAATTGATTCACCCCGAACCGGACCGATCGTTGAACCTAAAACAAACCCACGCGCTGTTCTGTTAACGACTGAACCGCTATTCGCTATCAACACACTTCAAACAAACAACATCCATACAGAAAAGTGAAGACATTCAGTTTGTAGTTAACGTCCACTACTTTCGCTTGAATCCATCAGCTAGAGCGTTGTAACACCGCAATCCACCAACAACTTAAGTTCTAGCCACATAAAAACCTTTGTCCATGGCTGTATTATTCCTCTTATCGTATATTGTTCTCCAGTAATTTTCCTCGGCCTTAAATGTTCTGACTATTTGACCCTACATACAATTATCTCGTTTTCTAGTCGTCTGCTTATTCTCTCTATTCAAGAAATCATCGTTCAACGCCACTTCAATAATTGTTCACTAATCGCTGCTCGTATTTTAAGTGACCCCTTCCATCCCCTCTATCCCAGTTTATCTGAATGTAAATCTCTTCGACCAATGCATAGGCAATATCGTTCAATACCAACAAGAACGGCGGCATATCGCAATTCGGTCATTCCTAATTTGTCCCGATGTTTAGTTTCACCGGAGCAGGTGAAACAGGAACTAAAAGATAATGTTCACATCTAACACTTGTTATACGGCCTCTGAGGCACACGTAAACACATCACACGTTGTCTTAAAACGAATGTAGAAAACCAATTTCATAGCAGAATGCTGCCTCTTTTAACTGCTGAAAGTTTTGGTCCTCGTGACCTCAATAAAGCCACTCAATTATTATTATTAACCGATTTACGGTGTAAACTACCGTTGTTTATCGTCCGGCTGCTTTCTTATCACCATCTTGGTACCTTACAGGGCAATTAACCTCTCCTTTCACCCTTGAATGTTTCATAAAATCCTTGCTATCTGAACACATAACCAAATTAACTGATTCTTATTTTTGAAAGCCATTAAAGGTAATAATGGTTGCATAAACCTATTAAAGGCCACTTTGTGTTCGCCGGACGCTGGCACCACTGCCGAAATTCGGAAAACCTTCTCGGTAAACGGGTCTTTAGTTGGCACGCTGCTTTCTTTAGACCCTCGTCACAAAAACAGAAACCTCAGTCTGGTAAAAGAATTTAGGGTCAATTAAAACAAAACTTGTCATAATATTATACCCTCTATCTCCAGAAAAACCTCCACGAAGTTGAGTAAAACAAAAATGCAGTAAATGTCAAATTTTGTTTATTCATACAGATTTTTTTAGTTTCACCAGAGCAGGTGAAACAGGAAATACAAGACAATTTTCGCATCTAATATTTGTTATCCCGCCTTTTATTTTTATTATTTTTTTTAATGCTGAAAGTTTTGGTCCTCGTGACCTCAATAAAGCCGCTACAATTATTAGTCATTTCGTTGGATTAATCTGTGACTAGATGTTGCACTGAATTCTCTTACGCCGTGTGTCATGGACATTGACGCAAAGTAAATTCTGTTCGTTCATCATTAGCAATGAACCCTAAGGCAGTGGATTTACTAGGCTATTTATGCATGTTGACTTAAGTGAGCCAATGGAAATATAGGGGGTAGCGTACAGTGTATGAGAGACGTGTTATGAAAACGGTGGACTATGAGTAAATGTCTGCACATTAAAGGGATATGAGCGCTTTATCTGAATGTGCGTGGACTCTCTGGAGGCAATATATAAACGAAGACGACTACATTTTCTCTTGGGTAATCTAAGCGGTCTACCAACACCTCTCCTCACGAAGAAACCAAGCGTCTCTGGAGTAATTTGAAATGTTTTACCAACCGAACGAGTTTTGTCTGCAATGGATGCGGAGTTGAATGATGATTGTCATCGGCAGACGTCGGCGAATCGTGATTGTCTGCACCAGGGGGCGAATCTGAAGGAAGGATCTCGACTAGTTGGTTTACAGTGTCTGTCCGATGGGACATACGCCTCGGTGTTCCATTAAAGCAGCGTCGTCGGTGGACTGGAAACAAATGACAGGGGATGAACCTCGTCGATGAAATCTGCGATAAAGCAGCGTCTAGTTGGCTTGCAAGATTTGGAGTTGGTCATGCAATCGGAGCTTAGTTGTAACAGTCAAAAGCGAAATATGGTCGCGGAGCTACTTAAAAAGCATTAATACCCATTCTTAAAATCAAAGTTTCGAATAACGCGGTGGAAGCTTATTGACAGTTCATTGTGTAAACCGTTCTTAGAGAAAAATTAGTAATAATATCCAAGGAATTCTTGTTTTATGCGCTTGAATTTTAGATCAAGGGTTGGACAATCAACATCACAATGCCGCCCGGATTGATTCGGATTTCTAATGGTTCAGTGGGTTCCACAGTAACAAGTTCAATTCCCGAAAAGGCATCCAGTAATTTGAATTTGCGTTGATCCCCGGCGATTCCAAGGTCACGCAGACAGGTAACGACAGACTTGGGATGTCCGCCACCGTCTTTGGAGTAGAGCAATGCGACTGCCCAACCGCTGTCGAAGTCTGCAAGCCGACGACTCCAGACCTGCGCGTGTGGAGAGGATAGACAACGTGTTACTTATTACCTCATAAGTAGACACCTTTACCACGTTTGTACCTTCACGTCGGGCTCCGGCATGAGAAGTTCGGCCGGCTTGCCGAGCCGATCTTGATTCACGCGGATTACGAGGTCTGATTGCAGAATCTGAAGAAAGCAAGAATAGGGGGCTTTAGGTGCCAACAAATTGCCGAAGTCACATCAGCGACGCCAACAATGATTACCTCTTTCATTTCCGGACGAATTGCAGCCAAATTGACTGACAAAATCAGCGGAGAGGCGTGCATTGCCCAGAGGCCAAACTGGACGCGGGTCTGATCCCATGATAGGCCGAAGTTGCCGCCTAGGATCATGTCAAGGTCATTCCAGTGGCCCGGACCAGCGACCGGAATCAGCGTCCTCCTGTGTGTCTCGTAGCTGTTGCCAATCGACGTGAGAGATTGCCAGGAATCCTTAAAACAGTTTTTTATTTGCTAATACACGAGGTAAGACTTTCCCACATACTTGAATATCATCTAGCATGCGCCACAGGTTGCAATTCTCCGCCAATGCAGTCCAATTGAAATCGGCCATTTTGTCCCAGGCCTGATAGGCTGGATAACTGCAACTGAACACCATTGGTCGGTTCGTTGCGTTCAAGTACCTACCGAATTCCGCGTAACCTTTCGCCTGGATCTTAACACAAAGGGCAAGGTAAACATTATGTAAACTAACCTCCAACTCACTGTAACATCCATCCATTTTTACGTAATCAACCGCCCAGTTCGCCATCGTCTCGGCGTCTAATTTCAAGTAATCCAGACTACCCGGATAGCCTGCACAAGTGTGCGATCCAAAATCCAAATAAATGCCGAATTTTAGTCCTAGTTTATGCACGAAGTCTGAAAGCCATCTCATCCCACGCGGGAATCGTTGAGAATCGGGTTGTAGCTTGTGTGTGCTAGCATCGCGCTGTTTGCCAGACCAACAATCGTCCAAAATGATGTACTCGTAACCCTTTGCCAGCCAGCCATCCTTCACCATTAGCTGAGCAGTGCGGACAATTAGGTCCTCGTTGATGCAATCATCGGGGTAGTTTTTGCAGTCAACCTCACACCGGTAGCGTTGCCACGTGAGCCATCCCATTGGTGGCGTCAAGGCCAAGCCGTTGTCGAGCGCGTCATTCAAGTGTGGTAGTAGGGCAATCAAAATTGCCAGAGCAATACTTGTAGCGAAGTTGGGCATTGACACTGAAACGAAAAAACTGCCTTACCCACCCTTGGTGTTTAAAAGCGCAGACTGACAATCAAGGTCTTGGTTCAGATAAACGAGGCACCAGAACACAGGATCGCAATTGGTTGTCCATAAGACCAATCCAACGTAAACACACAACTGCGTGTTTACCTAAGTTCCTGTTCCGTTTCAAATTCGGAGGACGAAAGTTACAAACAATTAAGACATCCTCCATATTTTGATTTAATGTAATGTGAAATTCCCCTTTGTGTTTAGAGGAATTCTAAAGCATATACTAAAATTTGTGCTGATTTCTTCATTGGAAGAGAATGGATGCTCTATGGCGGTGTTAATTGCTCTCTTCTCGATTTAGAGTAGGGTACACTGGATGTTCGCAGCTCGCCAAACCTCAATTCCAGAGCTGCTTCCAGAATCCTCCCGTCAATTACTCATTGGAAGGACCATGTGAAACATACTTGTAGAATTTACTTTTCTAGTCAGTGTCCATTGCATCTTATTCCTGTTCCAAATCGCTCGTTTTATTTGTTCTATAGGTCCTTTAACCGTGGTGAATTACATGTATTTTATCGATTGATTGCCCTTGATATCTCAACACAAAGCTGGGCGCTGGTTGGACGCCTTTCCGCCTTCATGCAAATCTGTTCACTGACTCATCGCATAGTTTACTCACAATCTCCTAGTTGTGATTGGCTATAAGTACCGACTATACCTCGGTTTCTTAACCAGATCTCCCATGCAATAACTAATTGTTCAGTGGGGTTTCCTCTTCTATATTGCCATTACCGTTTATCTGTAATAAGCATACGCTGAACACGCGAGATTCACCATTTCCGGGCTGGGAGATTAACAACTACTTATTTACACGGAATCGGATCACTTTACGCGGTTTTACATCTTTATTTTATACCAATATAGGCAGCCAATTGCAAATCCACGCATATTTCCCCGGCACCTTCGAAGATCTCATTGAAAGAACTAGCGATTAAGCGAGTTGTTTATTCGAACCGCCTGTCTCTTACTTAATGCACAGTTAATTTCTGAATGCTTTGATTAACCAATAAACTGCGAGCGCACCAACCACCCACTCATGGCCTGGACGACTATCCTCTTTGACTATATCCAAAAAATATGAATGAAGCCGGTTTAGACAGAATTTCTACATTATTCAGTAGCTCCACGACAATAGAAAAGTAGGTGGTGATGTTGAAATGCTGGAGGAAAACATTTAAACGTTACACGTGGTTTGAAAGGGATTACAATTAGAAAAAGAAGTCCACCGGGAGAGGAATGCGCTAAAAATGGGGCCACTGATGCCTATTAATTCGTTTTCTTCACGTCGTGTGACCTTGTAATGCGACGAGGCGGAGGTGTTTGTGCTATTTGTCGTTGTTGGGTAACCTTGAGAAGACAAGATGTGGGAAAAACGATTAACGACGCATGATTAGGGTTGAATAAATTGGGCCAAGGAGCTGTAACAACCTGATAATTGTGGAATATTCCGGTTATCGGTTTGTCGTTATTTTTTTCGTTGATAGAAAAATCGTCTTCGGGAGATGCTTCGCTGGATTTTGTTCGTCGTGAAAAATACAGAGACATGAAGACGGTCAGAAAGCTGCTGACAACCTATAATGAAAATAAATGACTACCTACGTTATTTAAGTAGAGCGTAATTAATCGCGGCATTACATGTCCGGTTATTCGTAGTGTACACGCCAAATGGCAGAGTTGCACGCAACAATTGAAATGAAAAAAAACCTACCAACCAAACGAGCCAATAAAAAACGTATGACGGTATTGCCCTCTCGAAATCCTCGCTCCCGAGTTTGATGGCGACCAGAGTTTCCACGATGAGAGTGGCACTAAAAAAATGTAAAAAAACAACTCAATTACATGGAGTAGATTGTGGTTGGTCAGTTGGGCGAATAAATGACACAAATATAACTGATACTAGACATTTAAAAAAACATGGAGCTTACGTGAAAATCCACATCTGGGAACCCACTCGAGTAACTTGGTCATCGGTCACATAGTGGTAGAATTGGCTAAAATAGGTGCAAAAAACGTGTGATCATAAAGATGTTTCTCCTTTTGGAAACAAGTCTCTTTCTAAATCAGAAATTTCACGCGTCACCACGCTGCAATCCGCCCTTAGTAACCCAGTGACCAGGTCTGCTAAAGAGGCGGCATCTGGCTTGGCCAGAGAGGCAGCCGGCGTGAATGTAGAGCGCCGGCGAAATTTGATTGGACCACGCCCTCGATCGCTGTAATCCGAAGTGAAACACAACACGCACGCGGCTACTCGAGATCGTAATCGGATTGACCTTGTGAGAAGTAATACATAGGGTTCGCTTGTACTTCAAATATAATCCCACCACAATGATAATCGCGAGGTAGTGACATACGGGGACCTGCAGTCGGAATAGCTGCTCAGGTGCGGGTATGCGGGAACTCGAACTACCGGTGAGTCTTCCGAAATTCAAAAAATCCAAATTTGGCAGGGGCTTTAATGAAGATTGTTTGTTATATTATAGCAGGGGGTCGCCTCCCCAGTTTCAATCGCGTTGGTCACCTGATCTGGGAGGTCCCTCGGCGACAGGGTGAAGAGAATAAACGGTACAACAAATCGGACAACTTCGTCGCAGGTTCGAATACGTCAAATCTCATTCGCCTTCGACAAACAGTGGCCAGATTTCACGGCCGTAGGTTAGGATAGGAGGGATAGTGGCGCCATAGATGCGAAACGCAATCCGCAGGCTTTTCACCGTTCGGCCGGCCAGAGCTTGTTGCCGAGAAGACTGACGTGTTTATCTCCAGTGAGGGGATGGATCGGTTTCGTGACGTCACTAATTAAACGGCCAAGTCGAAAGCCTTCTTGATTGCGGCGTGTCTCGTCGCGAATCGCTTTTGGAGTGCATAGAAGACTCTAGAGACCTTGCCGGTTAGACCATAGGATAGAAGTACTCAAATCGATTTGAAATGACCAGATTTAGAGGAAGAGTGGCCGAACGGATCGACGTGAATCGGAAAATGAGATACCATTTTCCACGGAGTCTTTAGAAGTCTCACGTGTAAGTGCTAGACAACAAATCGGCCTCATATTACATTATTCAGGTGGCGTCCCCATTACCGCCTTCTTTCCCTTTGACGATGTCATCCCCCATGAATGTCTACGCTAGTAAATTGTGGTCCAGTTCTGTATCCCGCGTCATACATTTTGTAGACAGCCCAACGGTTACCGGAACGCCGACGCTTCTGGTGATGGATACAAGAAGAACGGAGTTGTGGGCGACTTTAATTGAACTCCAGTGCGGCTACATGTGTTGCTCTTCGATTGTCGTTCGCAACCAGTTATTACGCGATGGTATCCGTTTGGGAAGCCTAGCATAATTGGCATTGCTATCACACGCAAAACACGTCGACTAGTAAGAAAATTTGGCGAGAAACCCTTTTCTCGTGCAAGGAATTCAGTCGAAGCGGGGGTGAAAAATTAATTGTAACAGCCTTCTTGCAAAGTTCAAAGGGTTTCATGGTTTTTCGCCGGTATTAAAAAAAACACTTACCGGATTGCCGGCGCCGAGGACAAACTAACAACGAGTATACGAAGTTGGGTCAAAAAGTGTGACGGTTTGACAATGAATACGTGTTTCAACCAGAAGATGTTAAGTTCGGCCATTTGCCAGAAGAGGATGAGGAAGGACAGTTGGATGACACGTTTGAAGGAGGAATTGCGGTCTAGCCAGTGTGTTGGAGTCCAGCTAAAAAACAGAACGAAGATAAGTCGTTCTGTCCGCCTGGAAACAAACGTGGATGGTGTGATTGGACACGAGTAATTGGGATGGTAAAACGAACCTAACAGGAGTGAACTGGAGAACAACGCGTTTAAGCTTTTCACGGGTTGATTTAATATCCCGGATGGATTCCCATTGGTAGGTGCGAGCGTGGAACCATTGACAGATGAGCATGCCACAATAGATGCCCAAACCGTTGCATAGGATAACGTCCAGAATCAAACTATCCCACCAGCACTCCTGGAAATTGGGCAAAATGTGCGAAAAGGCGATCTCGGTTATTTCCCAATTGATGGATAAGACCCAAAGTATAAAGTAGTGGCGAAGCAGGACTGCTTTTATCATCCAACCGAAGAAATGGCCGAAGGCAAAGACATCCAGGTGACTCCATACTCTTTGGAAGGACACCTGGCTACAATTCACAGCATATTCTTTATCCAGAATGTCCGAGTGTTCCATTGATGCCAACTTTGGGTCGAGATAAAACAGAATTTTACGGGCATCCTCCAGGCGAAGGAATAAAACGAAAACGATGCTTAGGAAGTATAGCAAACTAGCTCCAAATACAACCCGCCATACTAGGGGATGCGGCCGAGTAAAAGGGCCATTTGGCATTATCATTGTTGAAATGATAAGGAATACTCCAATAACAACCATTGCTCCGTTGAATAGACAATCGTTCAGTGGAAGGTCATTCGGTCTAAGAGGATAGATTGAATAACAAAAAATACCTTGTGAATGCAAAATAAGTAATTAGTAGTACGATGAAAACCAACGCAGTTATCGAACGCGACTCGTAAAATATTTTAATTGATATATCTTGGACCCTCTGTTGCTCAATATTTGTTTTGAAATATTCCTTGTCAACAGCGGATTCAGAAAAAAACCGTCTCCGGATATTGGAATATTCTGCTGGCATTGTGGTACTGGACAACTTTTTAAAAGAAAAGCCACAACTCAACCAGGTCACATTCAATTTGCTGGTTTAAAATGTATATCTGCCCACGACGATTTAAACTAAACTACGTATATGCATGACAGTATTAGGATACGCAAAAACAAGTATTCGCATATAAAACAATGAAGCATATTAATCTGAAGATTCGATATTGTTGATTTCATCATAGATCTTCTAGTTTAATATTCGCGTGTGGTAGCTTGTTCTGTGAATAATAATAATAATAATAATAATAATAATAATAATAATAATAATAATAATAATAATAATAATAATAATAATCGAATTCGCCAGTTTTGTAAGTAATGAAAACAATAGGAACATTCCGTTTGAATTCACATACATTCTCGTAATTTTGTTGTAACGGCGAGTTATTCGAATGAGTCACTATCTTATGATTGACACTCGGAAATTCGGGTAATCATAATCCTCGGATAATTGTCAGGTTCTACCGTGTGCTTTAATAAAATTGTGTGCATACAAACGTCTTTTCAAATTCATTTCCGCCATTTTGATGTCTCATTTACAACCCGGTTTGCTATATATCAGCGCTATATAGTAGATATAGTAATTGACTGCGTCTTTAATGAGGGTATGTTGTTTTTGTCCGTCACAAATTAAATTATTCAATCAAATGTTACAATTGGAAGCAAAATGGTTAATAATTGCATAAAAGAATGCACGGTGTTCGAATTTGCTTCATGATAACACCTTTAACAATTTGTCAATTCTGCCAATAAGATTTTAGACAGCGCTGTCCGAAAATACGGTAGGTTCATTGCGATACATTGGGCAATCGCCGCCACCCCATACATCTATTACAGCGCGCTCGTTCCCTAAGCACTTCTTCTAACGGAGGAGGGTCGACACTATGACACCAGTACAACCGTTCTCCTTAAAAACTACCGTTCTTACAAACATGATTAAATTTCGGGAGTCGGTTGGTTTCACTAGTTGTTCGGGATGTTGCGCGGATACGCAACAACCGATCATTTAGTGCGGCCTACTGATGAAGTATGTAATGTAATGATTAAATTAAAATTTCGTTGTCACGAGAAGGCCCGTATGTTCGAGATCACAACAAAATAATCTCCACTGTACCATAGTTTGGGCATGCTCTGTAGATTAACGTTGATGTAGGCTTATATTTATTGATACAAAGCGATAAACGGAGGTGGAGAAACGGGTTTATTGCTGTAAACATCATTTTATCTAGGTCACATGACTCCTCATGACCGAATGTTCTCAGATAGGACCGATACAAAGGCTGTGTGGTGATAGTTTGTCGTCCCTGTCGAAACGGACGTAGCAGATAGAGCGAACGTGGAAGAAACTATTGGTAGGTTGTCATACTTCATATGGCTGCCGTTCTCGCGAAACAATAATAATAATTATTATTATAATAATAATTGTATTGGCTTTATTGAGGTCACGAGGACCAAAACTTTCAGCATTAAAAAAGGCAGGATAACAAATATTAGATGCGAAAATTGTCTTGTAGTTCCTGTTTAACCTGGTCTGGTGAGACTAAAAATCGGGACAAATAGGGAATGACCGAATTGCGATATGCCGCCGTTCTTGTTGGAATTGACCGGTATGGACGGCGCATTGGTCGAAGAGATTTACATTCCGATAAACTGGAATAGAGGGGATGGGAGGGGTCATTTAAAATTCGGGCAGCGATTAATGAGCAGTTATTGAAGTGGCGTTCAACGATGATTTCTTTGATAGAGAGAATAGGCAGACCGCTAGAAAACGAGATTATTTTAAAAAGTCGATGAAGGGTTACAAAGTCAGAGCATTTAAGGCCGGGAAAAATTACTGGGGAACAATATACAATCAGGGGAATTATACAGGCATGCACGAAGGTTTTTATATGGCTCGAGCTCAAACCAAGTCTCCTGAATCGGCGAACAAGGAAGCAAAGACGGCGGCTTTTACCAAAGACAACATCGACATGATCACTCCACGATAACCGACTGTTAAAAATCACCCCGAGATACTTCGATTTTGGGCTCGAAGCGAAGTTATGTAGTGAAGAAATTTCGGGGGTGTCGGCAGCGGCTGTCAGGGAAAATGTGATATGGATGCATTTGATGCATTCAGCAAAAGATCATTCTTAGAAGACCACTCAAGTACCTCAGTGACTGCCTGCCCGAGCTGTTGAGAATCGCCTTGCGTCTTGCATGGAGGTCGGTAATTTCGATGCGCACAGAATTCTGCGACATCTTCACGTTGATGATGTTGGTTGATGTTACGAAAGTTGCCGTGCTGATCAATTGTAATATTTGTAGAAAGAGGAAGTGCTTTGTGGGAGTTACTTTTGTGAAGCAACGTTAGTGGAAAATACACAACTTTGGAACGAAGTTTAATCGAAAAATCAGTACATTCATATTGCATTTTGAGCAACTGTCAAGTACAATTGCTAGACGAAGGTGTTTATATATCACTGGATGGACCAAAACTCCGACAGTATTACCAATTGTCACTTTTTTTCATTTAAAGAGAGGAGGCTACTGGGGGAGCTTCAGCTGCTCGACGCACGGATTAATATATATAAAGGACTATTCGGTTAATATATGCTATTTTAACCATCTATAATAATTTATATATTCATCAAAGCAAAATTAACGCGTGCGTATTGTATATATATTATGAAATATATATTTCCATGTAAAGCTTTAAATTTGTTTAAACCTGCCTATGAGATCTTAGCGCCTATTTAGCACGGTAACCGCCTTTGCTGTTAAGTGTCCACGATCATTAAAATGGCTGCCGTTTCATCTTGGATTACCGACAGTGGTTGCAAGGACCATGCCTCTCTGGTTAACATCGCCAAATTGGCCGAACAAGCGGAACGATTTGAGGATATGGCCGCAGGAATGAAAACTATTGCCGAGATGGGCGCCGAGCTTAATAACGAAGAAAGGAACTTGCTATCCGTTGCTTACAAAAATGTAGTCGGTGCACGTCGCTCTTCGTGGCGAATTATGTCTAGCATTGCTAAGAAGCAGTCCGGTACTCCAATTGCGGAGCAAACTGACGTGTATCTCAAGAAGGTCGAAGAGGAACTGACCAAGATATGCAATGATGTCTTGGTGAGTTGCAACATTTTAACTTATGTGAATCTAGGGCCTCTTGTCGAAAAACCTTATTAAGGACTCTATCGGGGCTGAGGCTAAGATCTTCTACTACAAAATGATGGGCGATTACTACCGCTATCTCGCGGAAGTTCAGGAAGGCGATCCTCATGACAAGTCAACCGTTTCTGCCGAGGAAGCTTACTCCAAAGCAACTACCCTTGCTGAATCTGAACTGGCCGTCACCCATCCGATTCGTCTTGGTTTGGCCCTAAACTTCTCCGTTTTCTTCTACGAAATTAAGAATGAGCCCGAAAAGGCTTGCACTCTCGCAAAGGCTGCTTTTGATAACGCCATCTCTGAAGTTGATACCATTAAGGATGAAACCTACAAGGATAGCACCTTAATCATGCAACTCTTGCGTGATAATTTGACGGTATGATCTTATATTAGTGTATAATATTTTTTCTGTAGCTTTGGACTTCTGAGTGCGATCCCGATCAATAAACGAAGTATCTGCGTTTCAAGATTGAGAATAATAATCCTCCTGTTTGTTCTTCGTCGTTCGGCATCATCTTGTAAAACTACCTGCTTCGTTTTATCCCAAGAAAAGCCAATTATAGGTTTTCACCGCTGCTTCATGTCTTATTTGGTTCCTGCACATCTCATCGTTGCCTACACGTCTCTTGAGTTAATATGGACGCATCGAATTGCCTCAGCACTGCAACCTAACTTGTAAAAAGTTTCAACAAATATTTGGCGGAATTAATTCGTTTTTAAGCCACTTCAGGTGCTACGGAGTTAATGGTTTTCTATGCGATCGGTTTCAATTATTTACTTGGATTTATATGTAAATTTGGTGTCATCGGCGTGTGCAAATTTTGGGTAAAGCGGTGGGGTATCGTATGCACAGATTTCCACCGCCACATGTAGCCCATGGACTGAAATAACGGGCATATCATAATTGAATATCGCAAGAAGCGTACTTTGAATTTACCCTCTTGTTTAGGATGAGTGTAGGTTGCATTAATATGTGTATGAGGAATGTCTCGTTTGAGAAATTCTCGGGTAAATCGACAGCTAAATTGGTATTCTAAATAAAAACGATCAACGTTCAGTTGCTCCATACAGTTAATTTCCTTGGTTGGCAGGCCATCTTATTGCTTCTATCTAAATTCATTATGGTCGCCTCTTATTTAGTAAGACCGGGGTTTTCGGCTTCCACAAGAACCTATACTTTCAGTATGGTCTGTAAACGGGTGGATCTGGTTTGTTCCTATGCAGCCTTACCTGCCATTGCAATGTCCTTCGGACTTCCATTTGGCCACTTTTCCAGCTGGACTACAGTTTTTGGGTATTGCCATGGTAACAGGAGCAAACATGTTGGATCATACTCATCCCTCGTCTCATGGGTTAATGTCTGACACCTGGCGTGTGACTCATGCACACCCTTTTCGGTGTAGCGCATAAATCTCTGATTAATGCGAGCATTTATTCACCCGCAAATATTTGCATTTCGGTTAGTAACCAATGCCGCCATTAAACTTCAGTCTATGGGATGGCGCTTAGCTTCCATACAAATGTTAGTATCTAAATAAAGGGTCTCGGTTTCGAAATATTATTAATGTTTTAAGCGCATATTAATATTTTTTCGATCCATGTATCGGCATGCCACTTAAAACAACAATATTTCATAAATAGCCTCCTTGGATAACGTGATAGCCATTGGCTAGCGGGAACAGCCAATAGGAATAGAGCGCGTAAACGTTATTGACCCATCTTCGGCTGTCTCCTTACCCTCTTCGTCACACGCCTTAGATTATGGGATTTGCCGCGAAAAAAATCAATTGGTTTAAACAAATACTAGATTTCTAGAGGTTTCCGTTGCGATGCAGCAATTCTAGCTGCAGGGGAACCACATAATGGACTCTTTCGTGAAGACACTCGGATTGCGGAATCCCAGGTGACACACGAAGGGGCCGCAAGTCGGTGGAAAATCAAAAATGTTAGCCGCAACGACAGGTCACGAAACAATGTTAGCAGACGTCTAAATTCGTTTGTCTCGTTAAGCGAAAGTCAGCGAGAACCGCCGAGCCGAATATTTCGTCTTGTCCCGTTGTGTGTCATTGTGTTTAGTTTTCTCAGGGGATGTGTGTAGAAGTGACAAAAAAGTGTACAAAATGAATGTCTGATAACGCATGGACGTGTCATTCTTTAACCGGACACAAGAGTGTTGGTTTGTTTGAGATCCGGGGCGAATCAAGTGAAGAAAACACCATCAATCGCTACCTTTTCCAAGGTGTCCGATGTATTTAAATGCGGATTGTGCGATTCCTTCTACGCATATGAGCAAATTAGCTCAATAGTTACCTCTCATCCATTGGAATAATTGGGCAAAACTTTGTAACGATATTTGCGGTTATTAAGGTCATGTAACCATCGATAATTCTAACAAAATCCTAAATCTCTGGCATTGCGTTACTAAAAATCGAAATTGTCTATCTAGTCTCCTAACCATATTAATTAAGCAAATAAGATAATCACACACATTTTCGCGCTGATTATTGGTATTGCACGAGTTTTGCCAAAGGGAGCTAATCAAGTGACCTTGAGATTGTGTTTCGACGCGCCCATTGGTTCCTGGGTTGCCAGGGCCTGTGAGATTCCGACGTTTTGATACAGTGCCTCCAATTACTTCGAGGATAATCACAATCAAATAAAAAGCCTATTAAGCTTCTACTTATCGCTTAAGAATCCCCGTCTGGTGTAAACCGGGTTACCCGGAGAATCTGAAACTTCAACAAGAATAACGGAATCGTTGCTACATCCCAGAGGCCCTCCATATTATTAATTTAAACCCATAGAATCAGCCAAAACAATGCGCAGATATTACTTTTATCCCTAAAACGTACTTTTGATCAAGACCTCAAACCTCACGGAACAATTCCACAAAAGCAATCTCAGCATTACTGCATTGTGGAGGTTTGTTCTTCTTTATTTAAACGTTGGTACAGACGAACACGACATTGAACATGTACAGGTTCCTGAAATCCTCTTACGACAAGTTTAGAGTGCAACACATGTTTGAACAGACCGGTGGTGGGTTAGGACGAGGCGTATTTTGCACCGATGAAGTTTCAATTTCTGTCTGGGTTATATGAGCTCCAATTAATTCCAAACACTCCGCCGCATTCCTCTACTAGTTACCGTGAATCATGCAGTCACACGAACAAGTTGCCCCACCTTCCTCTCCGTTGTTTGACTCGGTGTGAATGGACAGCGGATCACGTTTATATCTCGACCTGGTGCTAGCACCTACAATAATTATCTGCCCTATGCACACCTGGATGCGTACATTGAACTACCAGAAGTCAATTTGTTTAAATTAACTGACCACGTCTCGGCAACACGCGTAAACATATTATTTGAACTGACAATGCACCAAATCTTTGGTCATATGTTGCCATTAGCAGAAACAAAACAGGTTATCTACTCCCCCCTTCCAATTCCCGCAGTCGTCCTGCTTGTGTCACTAAGTCGTCTACGACGGCTTCCCGCAAACCTCCCAAACATCAATGTTTATTCATTTGTAGAAAGAACATGAAATCGAGTTTAGCGAACGTGTAAGAATATGATGGTGCGCGTTTTCGATAGGGCCTTCAAATGGCCGCAATTTCCCGTTTGCCGAACTTTACTCTTGGTTAAATTGGCCTGTCTTGCAAATTTACCTTGATGTTAATTCCTTTATTCTTAACGTATTCTGCATTTTCTACGAATAACGTCATTTCCTGTGACATTTTGTTTATTGTAAATATAAATGCTGAACGTTTTGGTCCTCGTGACTTTAATAAAGCGAATATTATCATTATTATTATGGTCAAAGAGATGTACTTTTATCTACTGACCACGTCTATGGCCGGGGTCAGATGTGACTCATACTTCGACTAGCCACAGAGTCAGGCACGTTAAATGTGATTAAGAATAACAAGCATGTGACTTTTAAAAAAAAATTATTCAATTTATTAAGTTCACGAGAACCACAATGTTCAGCATTAAAATGATACAAGAAGTGGCGATTAAACAGCGAAATAACGGCAAGGTTAATTTGGGCGAGAGACTGATTAAACTGTCGTAATGTATCCGCATCTACCCAATCTGTTCGGAGGGGGGGGGGTTGGTCAATTTTTTCCGGGAGATTTACGTCACCACAACCCACCCCATCGTGTCATCCGCAGTGCCGCTTCTCATTGCAGCCTCAAGCTTTCAGTGTTTTCGTGCTATTAGATCGCAGTGTCTACATTTTGGTGGATCCGAATTTTGCGTTGGTCCAACCATTTACTATCCTAGGATTACGAAAGATAAATGGCCCGAAGTCAGCACCCACCAAATTATCTCCTCCTCCCTCCTCCTCCTCCTCCTCCTCCTCCTCCTCCTCCTCCCTCCTCCTCCTCCTCCTCCCTCCTCCTCCTCCTCCTCCTCCTCCTCCTCCTCCTCCCTCCTCCTCCTCCTCCTCCCTCCTCCTCCTCCTCCTCCTCCTCCTCCTCCTCCTCCTCCTCCCTCCTCCTCCTCCTCCTCCTCCTCCTCCTCCTCCTCCTCCTCCTCCTCCTCCTCCTCCTCCTCCTCCTCCTCCTCCTCCTCCTCCTCCTCCTCCTCCTCCTCCTCCTCCTCCTCCTCCTCCTCCTCCTCCTCCTCCTCCTCCTCCTCCTCCTCCTCCTCCTCCTCCTCCTCCTCCTCCTCCTCCTCCTCCTCCTCCTCCTCCTCCTCCTCCTCCTCCAATTCTCCTGTTCATCGATGTCCTCCACCACAACCCCACACAAGAAGACGCAGAATACCTCACCCAATCACTTCTTGTGTGTAATTGTTTACCAAATAAGTAATGTCAGTCGGCGATAACATTATCAGTATTGATGATGAAAACGCATGACAATAGCCTACTTGTCGGTCTTAATAGGAGTGACCAATGTCCTTTATCGCGTAATAAATCTGTTCCTCAACAATGACAGTAACCATCTACCAGAATCTGCATATTCCTTTGCGTTTAATTCAGCCATTATAAACAAGAAGTAGCAATCGTTAACCTATGTCTAGCGCGGCATTTTAAAATTTGGCGCCAAATCTGATTCGCCCTCTCGTCCACAAAACTATGGACCCCCACAGAACCAGAAACCGCCGACGTTGGAATTCACTGTAAACTTCCATGACAATATGGCTATTTCTATAACTAGCCTTTTATTTGAGATTGTTCTTCTTTCGTTGATCCAGTGTCCACACATGACCAATTGGAAGGGGGGAGGTTTGATATGGGAGTAGATAACCTCTTTTGTTTCTGCTAATGGCAACATATGACCAAAGATTTGGTGCATTGTCAGTTCAAATAATATGTTTACGCGTGTTGCCGAGACGTGGTCAGTTAATTTAAACAAATTGACTTCTGGTTGTTCAATGTCCGCATCCAGGTGTGCATAGGGCAGATAATTATTGTAGGTGCTAGCACCAGCTCGAGATATAAACGTGATCCGCTGTCCATTCACACCGAGTCAAACAACGGAGAGCAAGGTGGGGCAACTGGTTTGTGTGACTGCATGATTCACGGAAACTAGTAGAGGAATGCGGCGGAGTGTTTGGAATTAATTGGAGCTCATATAACCCAGACAGAAATTGAAACTTCATTGTGCAAAATACGCCTCGTCCTAACCCACCACCGGTCTGTTCAAACATGTGTTGCACTCTAAACTTGTCGTAAGAGGATTTCAGGAACCTGTACATGTTCAATGTCGTGTTCGTCGGTACCAACGTTTAAATAAAGAAGAACAAACCTCCACAATGCAGTAATGCTGAGATTGCTTTTGTGCGATCGTCCCCCAGAAGTTTGGCGACTTATAAATATGAGTAGTATCTCTTGTGGCAGACAGAGGTACAGACACACCAACTAAGAGTTTCAAGATTATTCTGGTAACATTGCTGTTTAATTCATTATGCCAAGCCGTACACACGGAAGCCAATGAGTAACCACCGAACGACCTTCATCAACCTGGCAACGTGTGTTGCTAAGGTAAACAGTGACCTCATTTAATCCTTCAAATTTCAGCGCTCAGATGCCGAAAAAGGAGATTAATTTTGTTAAAGCAACAGTATTTGAAATTTCATGAATGTGATTTAATTTGTGGAGAAATCAGCCCGACCCTGAGGTGTGTTTACGCACACACAAACATTGATCGTTAAACGTTGATCGTGCAGGCAAAAGTTGATCGTGAATTAAACGGGCGCGTGCAATGCACGTGTGGTTGACGTAATGGCTTGCATGCATGCCTGGGTCTAGAAAAGCGGTGACGATTGCAAATGAGACGCCTAAAACGAGCGATATTTTCGACTTCAGAATCGCCACAGGCTAGCTCTTTGGTACTTTCGCGAAAATCTCTATGCACTGAGATACTGATGCCAGTTCTACCACCATTTGTAATCGCTTCATCATGGTCACGAGGACCAAAACTTTGGTCCTATGGTTGTGGAAACACCCACTGGTATGATTAAACCGATGGTTGTGATGACTCATTGAAGATCAGCTAAGAATGGTTGATCAAATGTGGCTGAATTCAAAAGGCTGTCGTTTTGGTGGTTTGATTGGTCGGTGCATTGGTCCGGCAAAGACCCTGGAGAGCGAAAATATCCGGTTGAAGTATTCCGAAGAAAAACAAGCCGCAACCAGTCACAATCATGGGGCATAACAACCATACGGAAGTTACCCATCACACACACGACAATATAATCGATACAGGATCCAGTTTCAAATTCAAATTAAACACCCAAATTGAATGGAAACTCATCGTCTGTGTATTGATATCTACAACGTATGCAAGATAAATTATCTATAGCAATTTTCGATGAAATTTCGCATAATTGGGACTCAATGACCCAATGAAACCATTAGATCAAATCGCGCACAAATTGGAAACACAAAGGAAGATAAAAGCTTCTCGAAGTATTGCCGTGGGGTTTCCAATGCCCCACTAGGGCAGTTTTGTGGGCTTACGTACCCATTCAAATTAAGCAATGAGCTGCTTCTGATATGATAATTTTTTTAACTAAAACCATCTCGTTATTCTCACAAAAAGAATCGTTCACGAATTTTCAATGCACAATTTATCAGGCATAAAATGTAGACCCCCAATAAACAGATGACGATTTTCCATTCAACCATTTGGGTGTTTAATTTGAATTTAAAAAAAATATCTGGGCCGTGAGGAAGAATTGCAGTCCTATCTACAGCTAGAAATACTCTCGAGTCTATATCCATGACGCTGCAAAAAATGCTGAAGGTCGGTTTTAGCACCCTTCTAATTGGTTAAGATAACCAAGGATAACCAATCACTGCCGTTTTCTGAGGTTACGACGTAGTGAGGTTTTCACTTGTGGGATGGGCGATCGATCAGAAGGTAAGCAGTTTCGAGAAACCTATTCTCTCAACACAGCGTCAATGAATTGTACTGGCCATAACTAAAAGAAAGCAAAAACGAATCTTCACAAATTTATTTGTGTACTAAATTCTAAAGGCATCTATAGGCCAGCCGAAAGGTTGCCGGTTAAAAATAGTAACGAATAGTGTTGGTGGTAGTGGCGTGCAAGCCCTTTTGTGGTGTGTGAGTCATGCATTGCGCGGCCGCAAACACGAGCGTGCACATAGCGTAGTGTTCTAGAAAGAGCGAACACTGGTTTATCTTAGGCCTTTCAAGGCACACAGGGAGGATAAAAGACATGCCTTCTCTATTACAGCGAGAACGAAACTTAAAAGGCAGACAAGTCGTCCTACTTATGATGCCCCCTCTTTTAATAAAAGTAGTATGTGTTGCGCTTTCGCAAAATTTTCACAATTGTGTCGATGGAATAATGCCGTTAGATACAATGAAGAATGATAGCATGCCGTGGTCTTCAGGTTTTTTTTGAGAGGACTCAATTAAAGATTACTCCATCGATAGCCACCTAGCGATTAGCGGCTAATTGACAACAGACACTCCTTGATCAAAGCTGGGTGGACGCCCATATATCACCTCACGCTATACGACATCCTAGAACGATTGCGTTGGCCATCCTAAATTGAAGACTGCTGACTACACCACTATGCGAAGTCAGAAATCCAGCACGCTTGAACATACCCTTATGCGAGCAACCCTTGAACAAGTTGTGGAATCCAATCGTCGTGTCTATCAAACTGATCTGGGAACCACACAAGGTCACCAAAATTCGCTTTTGGTAGTACTGGACGCGAACGGCAAACGTTTGAATGTGCTGCAGTCTTCTTTTTCCCCTGATATCTCCACGACTATTATTGAGAATGTTGTACCGGTGGCGTCACTCAAGATGGCAGCAGCACCAGGCATTCTTCTTCATCTTTTGTGCACCTAGCGCCAACCTGAACATGGTGACAGAGGTTTATGGGCGGCTCAGAACGTAGGCGAACCTCTGCAGTCGACAGTGTTGTATGAACGTGGACAGCTTCTTCGTGTCTGAAAACCGACGCCTTATTTCGTTGTCAGAGAGCTTGTCGCGCTGCCATGTCCTATAGATTGTGTGCTTATGGCGAAGAATTTGAAGAATTGCCCCTAAATGCGAGCGTCGTGCGAGTTCGTCCTGGGATATATTCCCACCCCACCGCACCCCACAACAGAAGCAGAAGCGTCAAGTCCATTGGTTGGACAAGCGCACGAAAGGTCTATTGCATGCATTTTGCTAGCAAAAGGGCAGAACAATGTGGGAAACGAAGTAGTAAAGAATATAAAGATTGTAGCAACATTGAAAAAAATAATAAAAAACGGCGTGTGTACAAATTCGTGCGGAGAAATGGTTTTGTGCAAGGGAGGTGTTAGTGATGGTGGAGTGGTGGGGTGATTCACCCCTACACCCTACGAGTGACGTCGCTGAGACCAGTTGACGAGACGTTGCAGTTGTTCCACCTGGTTTCGTAGTTGTTCCAGTCTAAAGAAAAGTATAATAATGACCATTTTACGAGCAGTAACTGCTTAAAAGACGAAGGCCGGAAAAGTCACAAAACATCCACACAAGATAGGGAAATACTGGGAGTAAATTGTTTTGCGACGAATCCGAGTGACAGCTATAGCGATATCGAAAAAAAACGGGAGATTCTCTGCGTGACTCGTGCGGTGGTGTGACGCAGACCTGCCGCATTCGTATTTAAACACCATTCAGGCTTCTAGTACAGAACACTTGGATTTAACAATGTCACCGAGAAACGTCGGCAACTGTCTACACGTTTCCGCGTGTAAACCGTTTTGAACAACCGGACACACACACACACACACAAACACAGTGCCGAAATGGTGCGCGCATTCAAACCAAATCAAAGCCAACAAAAAGTTTACCGTTTGTTGAATTCGGTTTCCTGCAAAATCAAAGATCAACTATTAACTCTGTACTTGCTAATGACGAGTAGGTAGGATGTGGTTTTACGAAAAACCGAAAACTAACTGTCAAGTTCAGGGTTGAGAAGAAGACGGAGATGCACTCGTTCATGTCGGCAACGAAACTGAAAAAAAACGTAAAAATGATTAACAAACCGCGGTTCAACGACTCAGGGGTAATACTCGTTCCGTAGATGGCAGGAGCAATATCGGGTGGGGTTGGTGGTTTGGTTAAAAGAAAAATGAAAATGAAATTTACCCTTTCGAGGCGATCGGTGACTAAAATGCAAAACAATATTTAAGACACTTTAAACTTCCTTATAGAGCCTGTTAATTCCTATGGAACTCCCAAGACAGGCCGCTACCGCGTGTGGCATTGGGACGTCACCTTCTAAAAAATACTCCCAAGAATCGTCATGGCAACCGGTTTATAGAAAATCATAATCCGTTTACTGATATAAACAGGTAGAGGGCTTACAATATATAAATAATAAATGATATTCCGCGAATATTCACCGCGTCCACGCTTATGGATTCTTTCGGTGAATTGATCGATGAAATTTCGCTCAATGACACTCAATGACACCACCAGATCAAAATGCGCAAAAATTGGTAACACGAAAGGAACCTGAAAGCTTCTCAACATATTGCCGTGGGTTTTCCAATGCGGCCCAAATACGCCAGTTTTGTTGGTTTACCTAACCATAGCCAAATGAGCACAGTCTGAGACGAATATTTTTTTTCCGGCAAAACAGTAGGCTTTTCTCTCATCGAAAGAACGGACATCTCCCGCGGGGCAAATTTTCACCATATAATTTATCATTCATAAATTATAGACTCTCTACCGCATGCATCAATAAACAGAGGATAATCGCCCATTCAAAATGGGCGTTTAATTTGAAAATAACAACTCGTAATTCAAAGGCCCTGGACATCAATACAAATGATACACCTCCCCCCCCCGCGCACCAGGCTGAAAGACTACCCACATTGTCATCCTGCTGAGGCCCTGACGCTGAGGGAGAAACGGCAGCGCGCCTGCCAAACCTCGGGCCACTCGGTTTCATCAGCAGACTCTTTAGATAGTCCTCCCTCTCCTCCTCCCCTCCTTCTTCTTCTTCTTCTTCTTCTTCTTCTTCTTCGTCTTCGCCGTCGTCAAAGGTGATGTCATAGATGGCACTATTGTTGGGTGTCTGGTCGAAAAGCCCCATGGCGGATCTGCTGGTAGTCGGCTGAACGGCAGCAGCAGCAGCAGGACGAGGTGGCCGCCTCGGCAGTCTCGGCAAAGGAGGGAGGCTAGAGGTTGGCTGTTGGGCGTTCCTCAAGAGATCCATGTCATCAGGTTGACCAGTGTCGTCGTCGCGTCGCTGCGTCGTCGTTATTGACATTGGAAGCCTCACTGGAAGATGACGTTTCATCGGCGATGTCGTCGGACAACCTACAGACGAAGAATTTGAAGTGGAAAAAGAGTACATTAATAGCGATGGACGCGGGTTACGCGAATGCGAGACTGCTGCTTCGATCGATACTAACGGCGACTAGACTGCAAACGACGCCACAGAGGTCGCGTGTGAGAAAGGGGCAGCATCATCCCGAAATTTAGAATCTGGTGTTCCATGCGCCGGTTAAGTGTTGGATAATACAACCGCCACTTCAACCTTCGGGTGGCCCTAGGGACACCACAGACGATCCAACAGACAACCTAAACATATCCACTGAAACACCCAAGAAGCCAGTAGGACAATTTTAGGCATGGCGGTTGGGTTTTATAGAGGAGCAGTTTTTCAAAAAAGCCAGCTCGTCGACCTCGACTGCTCTGTCACAGAAAGACACAAAAAGAAGCCCGACGCACATCTTATTCTCCTCCACTATGCGACTGCGTGCGATGGCTGCAGCTCGTCGGATAGCGGGTCGCGATTGCAGTCGAGGCCCCGACGAGTCGTTCCCCCCGACACTGGACGAGGGGGCAGGGACGACGACGAGGGGGGCACGTGAAGTACGACGCGATTGCGGCGCTTGGTACCCGGGTGAAGTATCGGATTCCTCCTCCTTCTCACCCTCCTCCTCCTCATCATGCTCCTCCACGGAATCAGCTGACAAAAAGAAAACGTAAAAGAAAGGACTAAAATGAACACTTTCCACCCATTATTTTACAAATAAATCATAACGAGGAGTCCACTTGCATATTACTGTCGTTGCAATGCCTTTTTTGGCATCTCTCCCCTTTACATTCGTCGTCGTCTTCTTCTTATTCTTCTTCTCAAGGGTGGCGGGACTCTTCTTTCGGGAACCGGCGCGGGATCTTTTCTCTGTGATCGATTTCTGACCAGCATGAGAAGACGCACCCTTTTTGACAGGCGCCTTCTTGCTAATCACCTCATAGAACCTCTTCTCGGCCTCTCGCTTGTTGCGATCAGCAAACGAGGAAGCGAAGAATCGTTTTCCCTTGGTGCCCCCAACAACGGGCAGTGGTTGGCTACAATCAAGGTCACCAGCGACTTTGTCACGATCGTCGACGCCTTCAATGTCGTCTTTGTGATCGGGGGCAGGTTTTGAGTGGGCGGGCTTTTTGATGACACGGCCTGCCAGGGATTTTCGCGTCGAAGATGCATTTTTAGCCGTGTCGAGGGATGCGCGCGAAGTATTTTTTGAATGTTGCTTGGTGATATTGTAGACTTTGTTGCCGAGAATAGGCGCAATAAGACCACCTATTTGAAAGCAAAATAATGAAAAAATTGCCTTTAAATTTCAACCAACGCTGGCACTTTGACGTCACAATTCATGTCGTTCGAAGGATTCTTTGACACCAAGTTTGTGTGAGGTGATGGCAGTCACGAAGATTCACACTTTTTACTTAAAGAGCGCGTTGAATTCAGGTATGACGACTCGGGGAACTATACCTGATGACACCACAATTAAAAGTTCTCTGCCGACAACCATTGCCAAAGGCGTTGTGGAAGTGATTCAGAAAGAGCGTCGGCATCTATGAGCAAGAAATAGTGACGGCAGAGAGAGGATACGAGGAAGTACCTCTAGGGGGCTGCACCTCCTCTTGTGAGAGGATTCCAAGAAAACCGGGGCATGGCGACGCGTCCTCGAGGTAAGTGGCCGTTGCGTTGAAAAGGGGTCGAGCAACCGGCCTCGTTCTATCAAACAACGAAGTCGGAGTTCCACTGCGACTCCTGTTGGTGGTCGCAGTGGTCGCCCTCTTCCAACTGCCATCAAGAGCGGCCTCAAGTCGATCGAGCGAGGAGTGGGACATGGGAGAGGGATAGGCTGCTTCCTCGCTGGTGCGGCGAGGCGCGGTGTTGCCGGTGTTGTCGGGATAAAAGGTGCTGCAGGTGTTGTTATGGACCGTGGAGTCGAAGGTGGAATCGATGGCAGTGGTGGTGGAGGGGCTTGGGGGTGGCGGCTGCGACGGCGTGCAAAAGGGTGCAGCACGACGGGGACGACTGGCGGGACTGGCGAACATGAAGTCCCCTTTAGCACTGCCTGCTGGGGCCGTCTGAAATATCCAAGTCATACTACTTATAACGGCAATGAGGGGTTTGTAGCATGTCTGAGTGTGGTTCGACGAACGTCTGCGACTACAGTGGTCACTAGTAGGACAGACGAAAAATGAATTCTCCCGAACCGCTGTGCCAGCGGCCTTGAAAACACGTTCAATTGGACAAACCCGTGAATCCAACTCGAATCGTTGAATATTACAGTGGCTGTAGGGGATGATCCTGAGAAACTGTCCATGATTGGCTCTCGAGATCGACTTGACAGCTGTTGTTGGATTCCTACTCGAATGCTTGTTTAAATGTGTTAGCCATGGTCTTCTCGTTGACCTTTAGATCATCGAAGGTCCTGCTGGTGTGGAGGGATTCAGTGTCTCTGTAAGCCGAAGTGTTGACATCGATGGCGATGGTGGACCTGAATTATCCGTGACCACACTGGACCCCAAGCAACCTATTCTTCTCTACTCCTTACCGCGAAGATTGAGGCCATTTTGCACCTACCAAAGTCATTCATACTATGCCTATCACCATGACGGCGTCGTTTAACGACTGCCTGTAAACTTTAGTGGTCAAAATGAAATTCCACAATTCGCCGGATCGCGTTTTTGCTGTCAACATCTGGGGATATTTAGGTACAGGTCTTTTTCGAACGCAACCACCTTTATCCCGTTGATTTCCTGGTTGTTTAGTCTACACGTGTAAGGAAGTGCCAAAAAAACAATTTCCTCACTTATTTGTTGCCCAATAAAGAAATTAACAAGATTAGTAGCTCGGTTTATTCTGGTTCTTGCTACTGTTCATGAAGGCTACGACTTCTTATTAAAAAACGCAACATCAGTGACACCCAAATAATCACAACTTCTCTTAGTATAATCACGGACCGCAAACAAAGATACATCGCATAATTCAACCGGCGAGCATTTGCTGAAAGAATGTTTAGGCAAATAAAACCCGTCAAAAATCAGCCAACGAACCCTGGTAAACGCAGGTGGCGCCATTAACTTTTAACTCGTATCGATTTTCAGAACACCACGTGGCTATTTAAGTAACTCCGTGCAAGAAAACCGATAATATCCAATTAAAGGCATTAGGAAGTGAAAAATAGATATTATTTTAACAATGTAAAACGACTACTTTGTTAAATGTTGAGGGCGGCATTACATTTAAAGCCAAAACAGCTGCAGCTAATGATCTATTCGGTGGCTGTGTCGCATCTTGAGCATACAAAATGCCCGAAAGGGTAACTAACGTATACGCACAAGCAGCTTCACGACCAAACAAGCAAAACGCACATTTTTAGCAACTCGGGGCGCGGGTCTTTTAGCAGCCACTCGTTTTGGATTCGTAGTTTCGTCAGCCTCCACTTCTTCGACGATATTCTGCAAGTTAATATGAACAGATCAAATGACAGGCACAACATAAGACAACGGACTTAGGAAAGGCTTCAGTGAAGGAGCCCAATAAAAATCAGATTTAAGCGAATCGTGGCGGCAAACGAGTGGCCATCGCAGGCCGGATCAGAACATATAGTGATCCAGTTCTGTTTCCAGCGTCCATCTCCGTAGACCTCCTGTAGCTCTAAGTGAACCACGTTCTCCTGATGTCTTGGATGCGCAGTTGACAGGTTTCAAATTCGGCTCAGTACAGGTCACAGGGCAGTAGGGGTATTTCCCAGGACAACGATATCGGTAACGAACTCCAGGTAGCCAATGAAAAAATGCAGGGTCAACTGTACGCCTTTGTAAATAAGCGAGGGCGTGTCTGATGCAGGGGTAATACTAAGTTTATGCCCAAAGAGACGGTCAGCGCAGCTTAAGCTCGAAATTACTCCCTAATTATAATGCAACAGTTTACCAGAAGCGATCTGCTGTGCGTTTTCTTGTATACAAAAGAGGATTCGTTAAAATCTCACCTCCATATGCAGTACGGGTGGACACGGTTGAGAAATTCGCAGAACAGGAGTTGCGTCTGCGCAATCAAGGTCGACTGATTTTAGATTTATACGGACAGGCGACAGTCGGTTGGATGCAGGCGACACCAAGTCAACCAGACCTACAATTTCATGCAAGGGAATAAGGAAAATCCGACGGTGTGGCTGGATAAAACCGTCAGAAATGCGTAATTACATAGTCGATACCAGTGGGATGCACATACGAACCGACAGTAACAAATCTCAAACGACCCACACAGTTCCATGGATTATCTATTTACAAATTCCAAATTCGAATTGTTTCTAGGTCTGGGAATCGAACCCTGTTCCCTCGCCTACATAGCGAGGACACTGACCACAGCAACATCGTGTTTAAACCCCAAGACCAACTCGAGTGAACTCGACGTCGCCATTATTGTTTGATCAGGTTTCCGTACCACTGCTCTCCAAATATTGATAATTAATAGAGACACCGTGGACCTTTGTAAAAAAACAATTATTAAAGCCAAATCCCTTTGTTAAAAGGTATACCAATTCAAGGAAGTCTGGAAGAACAACTTCACAAATTATCTCACAAAATATACCGTCCGGGAGGCCTTCTCAAAAAACGCATTTTCAAGGAGTCGGCCCATAAAAAGAACCAGATTGAAAAATGAAGGTGATGATATATGATTATGGAATGTTTATATAAGGCGAACCTGTTTGCGACGTGGCCTTGTCATCTTCGTCTTCATGCACAGGGGCCTCTGATTCGATAAGGGGCTCTAGGGCAGCCAGTCGTCGGGTCGATAGAGCAAGACTTTCTCGGAGTTCAGAAGCCATGGTGGTTGCGGATCCCCGTGCCCGTTCCGGAGAGGCGTTGGAGAGAGAAAATGTTTCTTGGATTGAATCCAGATGGTCGGATGTATACTTGGCTAGAGAAGCAAAGAAAATGTGCACCATACGACGACAAATAAGCACTTCCCACCCTTCCCATCCCCTTAAGTATTGTATTTCTCAATGTAAAAGCCTTCGACCAATGCAACAGCTATACCGTTTTATAGTCCCACTAGAATATCGAAACTGGGTGATTACGTAGGTCCGATTTTTAATTAAACTAGAAAAAATGAGACGTTTCATTGTTTCCTTGTTCTTTTTAATGCTGACAGTTTTTGTCCTCGTGATCCGAATAAAGCGATTACTATAATTGCAATTATCATCCTTTAGTAGGAGAGAGCCGAAAGATATGACACTCCGAGGAACTACCGCGCTGAATCTTCACGGGTGAAACGAGGCATCAAAATGCTCTAAGACGACCGCCAATTACTTTTGCACATTTTGCTACAATCAGAGTAAAGAAAATGAGCCGGAAAAGTTCACTTATTTAACTGCCACTGTAGCCTAGCGACTCCTAAACGCGGCAAAAGCGTCGTCTCGTGAATTTTCGTGCCAAAATCTCAAAATCAAGCCCGAGTTTCGCGATCATCTTTCCTGGTTTACACAGCACAAGTCAGCGAGAGGGAACTCACGGTGGATACAAGTCATGACAGTCGCCTCCTCAACTGTGACGCCTTTGGTTTCCTGCGTGCCAAAAATACACCGTGGAGAGGTGTCCAAAAGATGTGCTGTGGCGATCGAACCGATTTGCGAAGAGCACGGAAGGGAGCTCGAGCTTTCAAGGGGGGTCATTGCCTGTTGGAGGTCGGGACAGTGGTTCAGGCGACTGAAAGGCACCTGTCTCTTCAGGGGTGGGTCGTCTGGAAAAAAACAGAAGAGAAACAATGTACACGGTCCAAGATGGGACAAGTGAATTGGGTAATTGCCTGTTAGATCGGTTGGCTGTATTGTGCAACGAATTGTCCGAATTGAACGGCTATTTGTGTTTTTATGATGATGCGCTTGTCAAAGCCGAGGAAAGGTACCATCGGGGTAGATTACCCAGGAATATATGACACCTAGCAAAAGTTGAAATGTAGATTACCAAGAAGGAGGTCCTCTTGCGAAGGTCGTATGGGCGACACGTCGACCGCCAAAGCGTCACCCGTGGGCACCATGGAAACGTGTGAAAACGCGGAGTTTTCTTCACGACAAACGCCGTCGGCGTTTCCAGCCAGTGGGGTGGTGTCATCGATTTGGGCAACCTCTGCCCTCTCCCCAGCAGACGTGGAGGCTGCTACAAGTTTGGAGACGACAGGGGCCGGTCATGGTTTTTATTTCCAGCATTGAAACCCCAATTATTTCCCCCAGACACGAGCGCATCAAGTAACTTCGATATCCCAGAACGGAACAGAAACCTATCGCAGTTTGATTGTCACACATCGGTCACTTTCTAACAATGATTTGTTCATTCAGAACCGATAAATCATGAACTCAACGCATCCGCATGACCAAAATGAATACTCCATGAATTCGGAGCAAATCGGCACAGATTAAGATGCTGCCAAACAATAGAGCAGAATTATCTCAGAGATCAGATGCGTTAGCACATGGAAATAAACAAGACACACACGTACCCCCAGATTTTCCAATCGGTTCCATTGATTCCGCCAAATCATCGTCACAGGCGGCAGCCCGTTTCATGTTGCTAATGCGACCGCTCCTCCTCAACGGCGGGGAAACACCGCTGGTGGCATTCGGAGGCTTCCTCCACCTCCACCCCCCGAGAAGTTGGTCGAACTCGCGAATCAGACCACCCAAACTGCTACAACCACCATGGGCTGCTGCACGAGTTCGCGATTTCCCGAGATTCCCCTTAGAACCGTTTTCTTCCACGAAATCGAGAGCAGAGGTGGGTGGATGAAGAGAAGCGGACGGGGGAGAAGGGAGAAGGGGTCTAGGTTGATCGCCAGCTGGAAGATTATGGCCGCTGAGGACAAGATAAGACGCAAATGTGGGTTGGTAAAATGGGTCCGAATTATAAAAAAAAGGTTATCAACCAAAAAACGACCGACAAATAGCCTAGGGGCTCGCCGGTAGCAAAATATATGAAAAGCGAGTGTCGTCATTGGGTGATGAGACACATTATTTTAAAACACTGCCTCTTGATTCGGCAGCCTTGCACTCACTGTCTCGTCCCACAAATTGCAAACTTGATCCTATAGATCGTTTGGGAAGCATTTTCGCGATATTTCCGGAAAAGTACCGAACTACGGCGTAAACAGATTTGGCTGACATTTGTGGATAATGCGGCGTCAGAATTCACTTAGATCGCATCTGCTGGACAGTAACCCTATGCCCTAGTCGACGACTCTGGATTACTCCTTTCACCGGGTTGTCACAATTGTGTTGCGACCAAAATAGTCAGTACATCGGAGAACTGGCGATTCTTGCCACAGAACCTTGAACATTGGGTTACTCGTTTCGTGGATTGCTCTGGATATGGATGTGCACAACGATAATGGAGAATGGAGCAGAATTGAACTCCATATAGTCCAAGTAAACTGCAAATTGCCGAATTAACTTACGCATCTGCCGCCATCTTTTCTTGGCAGGGATCATGACCATTCAGGGTTTTCTTCTTCGTCTCACCAATATCATCATCATCATCATTATAATCACCATCATCATCAAGGCAGCAGTCTATCGTTTTTGGCGCAACAGCAAGATCATCATCCCTACAAAGATCAGACAAAACCGATTAGGGAGCATCAAAACAGGAAAACAACGAAATTACAGGTGCCTACGGCGATGTGTCAAACTCATAGCACCAACGCGGTCTCCAATGGAATGGTGTGTGATTTTGTTGCTGCGTGCTGAATGTTTCTATGTACCATTCCATGCGGTGGAAGTGGCCACTGCATCATTCAACTGAGGGGCCACTTTGTGCGGAACTCAAAGGGGTTGAATTCTCGATGATGCAGCCGTTGGTTTCTGCCAGCCTGAATATGAACACACACACACGCACACAATATTCGTTCGCGAGTGGTTCCAACCCCGCCGATAAATAATGAAGTTTCTCTAAAACACCCCAGAATTAGTTGCACCTGTCGCGACTGTACCTGTCTTGAACACTAAATTAAGCACAACCAACCAACCAACCAATCACGCACACGCCAATGGGAGATTCGCCATGGAAAGATTTGGCCAATTCGGACCTCGCGGGGGAGGGAGTTTCGAGGCCACTGGCGACTGAAAGTGGCGGCCCAGAGGACCTGGAGGCTCCTGTGGCGCAACACGGTTTTTGCTGCTGCTGCTGCTGCTGGGTGGCCGCAACATTCACTAAAAGGGGCGTTCGGGCCGTCTGACAGGCCACCAAGATGCGCTTGACATTGAACTGCCTTACCGGACTCTAAAATGCGGAAGTAAATGTAGAGCAGACGTGTTGATGTGAAGGTTACTCGAAAACACGCTTACGACATATGCCAGAGGTATTTAAAAAAACGTACCATTTATGGGTACATAGCAGGTAAGAAACAGTCATATTTAAGAAGGCAGTCCTTCATTAGAAATCAACATTTCCTCTATATAGGGGGTTTACCATGAAGATTCTCGGAAATATTTAACGGGAGTCAAACCCAGGTCCCTCACCAACAGAGCGAGGATGCTAACAATGACACCTCCCTTCATTGTCAATCTATTTAAACAACAACAATTTCGATAGCCACAATAGTTACCAACTACCTTCAATCGCAATATTTCCTTATGATAGCAACTAAGCAGTATCATCATAGAAGCCAATAAACCTTTGCAAAAACGCAAAACGACTACTCATGCAGTAGCTGTAGTAGCAGCAGTCTACGTGTGACTGGGAAAGCACCTTCCGCGAAGGTTTACAGTACTTCGATGGGACAGTAGCCATGGCGGGGATGTAATCGAAGTCTAAGGGGTGCATCGCTGGAAACAGAACTCGATCACAATGGCGTGGGCGGCTACGATTGGCTACATCCATGAAGCTGCCGGTTGCTAATCCTCTGACAGGAGAAGTTGGCTTCCTGAGTCTGCGCGTGCATTCTGCACATCACAGCTGCTGACGCGTATGGCGATTGCTCGTAGCAAACGGCGTACATCTCTGGTTCCAGCGACAAACTCCATCGACCGAGCAAAAGGGCCGGACGCTCTGAAATCGGCACCAATCTACGTCGATATTCGTCAACCCCCCCTTCGACAGCGTCAATGCAGGCAGGATTTTAAAGGCCCGTGTCTGGCCGGTGTAGAAAGCGGTCAAACGGATAGCTTCTCGAGGTTCACTCAGCGACGTCTTAATTGTTGGTCATTGGTGGTGGCCACCCCCATTGACCCTGGATAAACAGGGTGAAGAGGGGTAGTCGGCAACCCAATCCCTCGGCGAGTCCCCCCAAACGCATAACTCAGACTGGTTATCACATTCCAGATGATGAGCAAACGACCCGAATCGACCACGATTCGAGAGGGTAGAGAATCGTTCAATTGAACAAGAAGACCATGCAATAGATTTGAGATTCCGTAAACAATACTCTGACTGGCAAAGCAGGTGAACCCAGAAATTTCGCACGAAAGGACGAATTCTACAACGTCCTGACATCAATAAACGACACAAAGGCTATATTTCAATACCCATGTCCGCAACAATCCACATAAGGTATAATGGTGTTGTTGTTAGAGGAGGAACTGGTAGACTGGGGCTTGTATGTCCTAGACATGTGCGCTGAAATTGTGTGCAAATTTCTAGAGATCAATCCATGAAAGGGAAAGCCTATACTCCCACTTCTAGATAGTAAATTCAAACTCTCTGGGACGAGTCCAAAAAAAGATGCAACAGCGGCAACACCCCCGACACGATCCCCTGCCGAAAACGCACACATTGGCCGCCTAAAGAAACTCGGTGATCCCCAAAGTAATCCGATTGAAAGAATAGGTCGTAGAGCGGTTGGACTGACATTCTGTAAACTGCTTGCGAAACAGGAACCAGACCAGGACCAGCAAGTGCTCTGAACGCTGTTCGTGGGACATATATGAAGCCACCGGTTCATCCGCACAAAGCATGCAGAATCCAAAGTAACCTTAGATGGCTAGTCAAGTATAAAAAACATAAACCGCCGCGCCAACGAAGAAAAGAGACCTTCAAACGTACGTCACACCGTAGGCCCATACCCTCGGCAGACTCCTCGAAGGATACGTCGGGATCGCGGAAGAACGATTTCGGTGGTGGTGGTGGTGGAAGTGCGACCGCCGTTGCTGAGCTACCAACGTCCACACAAAGAGGCGACTCGCAGCTGGCATAGACGGCAGTCCTGCTGCCAGGCGGGTGACGCCTTAAGGCGGACGAGGAGGAGTTCGACGACTGCGAGGCGGGCGTCAGCATGTCCTGAGAAGAAAAGAAGCGGTTCGATGACAAGCGCCCGAGGTAGCTCTCTTTGTGTTGTTGCACAATGGCGCATTCCATTGCCTGACCGTTTGTCTCGAATTCACAATCTTTGGTCAGGTTGCATCGTTTAAGGGCATGGTTTGGTCAGAGACAGTGGCCCAGTCGAAACCTCACAGATGTCCTGCGGTCCATCCAACATCGTAGCTGTTATGTCCGTCACGCAGGAGTTGAGTTACTTGTTTGGGCCTTTCAAGGCTACTGATGCCTCGAGCGAGAAATAACTCACAAGCGGCTCCATGACGCTAAATTACAACGGAAAACCGTCTAGTCCAAGCTGGCTTCCTTAGAAAATACACACCCATCCCTAGTATATATCTTGATGCCTGTAATTATGAAAGGCCGCCTGAGAAATACTGCTTTTGCGTCAAGGACGACAAGAACGAGGCTAGCTATGGCGACACAGATAAAACACGGCCTTTTGCAAAATATGCCGAAAGTTTAGATTTAGCTCCGATAATGATCATCCAATGCACCGTTTTATGAGATATGTTTACACGGAATCGAGAAGAAGCGGCGTAGCCGGTGGCGTCTTTTTAATCTCGCGGGGAATTCTAGCCTCATTACTCATTAAATATTTCAGTAGAAGTATAAAATATCGCAATGGTCGTTTTCAACGCCGACAGCCTCAACGACCTCGAATATAGCAGTCTGGTAGGTGTACCTGAGCGTAGTTTTTGAGACCAGCGATGAGCTGTAGGAGCTGGTGCTGTGATTGGCTGCAGCGACCACCTTCGCCGACAAGGACGCTGGCTGAGGGCAGGTACCTGGCTACATCCTCAGGGTTGATGATAAATTCTATGATTTTGGTACTTTCGCAACCGGGGCCAGGTAAGAAGTCACATATCGACTCGGAAGTGGAGATACTCAGGACAATTTGCTCGCTCGAGGTGCCTTCGGAGACTTCATTTTGAATGGCTTAAATTTGAAACGGGTTTAGAAAAAACAAAATCGATTATATTTACAACTCAGACATTCCATTGTATCAGGAACGACATGCCACCAACACGTTCTCTCCAAGAATCTCCGAAATGGGAGCAAACATAATCTCCAACGTACTGCTAACGTTTACTTGCACAATTATCTCCGGGTATAGAGAGATGGTTTCCCAGGTGGGTTCACTGACATCATCCTTTTAAAGGGAGAGATATGCGCGTTAAAAGATTGCAGATATACAGGTTTCTCAAAGAAATTTTCCATGCAACCAAACCTACCGAGGCCTCTTGTAAACTTGTACGCGAGGGCAGCACACAGTAGGTGGTAATGCGCTCTGGCACCATATTGAAATCGACCCAAAAGAATCCCGGCTCATTCGATTTTGACGGTGGGCACTTCAACTGGGACAGAAAATAAATTGCATTTCAGTAAATAACGGAAAACTGCGCGGAAGAGAACTTATCTACTTTTCAAAGGCTAGCAAGGCGGCTCTTTTCTCCCAGTAATTGGATGCCAGTTACCTTACAGGATTATGTTAAGACCAGAGCTACCCCTGCATCAAAATCCGAGAAGCGTCTTAATTTTATAGACTAATAATTCCAAAGCAATTGAATCCGCCATCCATAAAGCTAGTTCTTGTAGAGGAGACACAAACGAAAACGACATTTCCCGCCTGGGTCGATTATAATCCCAAATTATTTTATTTATACTTGAAAATAACACCTAAAGTATTCAAGGCAGTCAAATAAAATCAACGAATGACTTAGTAAATAAACGAATAACAAAATATGGTCGAGTCAAACAAAACGAACTCACCTCATTTTCGCACAAGCGGATATTTGTACACGGAATAGAGAAAACTCTCTGAGTACTGGGTTCAATAGGATTCAAAGTATTCAACAAGCGTCGAGCGGCCTGAAATACGAGAATATGGAAATACGCATTGTGTCTCCTGTCATCACGAAAGCATCCACAGTTACACTATAGATACGAAAACAAAACATAGTACCCACCGGTTCAAATGGTTGACCCACAATAGAGAAGAACTGCTCTGCTACATCCTTGTGGAGATAAACGCGGGCAAAATCCTTTCTTTTTGCCGCTGGGATTACATGCAGAAGGAATTCTAACAACTGAGTCTGACAATCGTAATCTCCAATGTGTCGGAGATGCGAAGCGATTTTCGAGCTGAAATATTAAAAGTTGTTCAAATAAAACATAAAGCAATGCCAACAAGGCCATACACAAAAACTTACTAAATACCTTGAACCGATTGTTTAACGAACAACTCGACTTTGGTAGCCGAAGAAAGAATCGAGATTTCATTCAAAGCAGCCAGGATCTTGCCATAACAAATTCGTAACTAGATCAATAACTTACCGAACATTTAACAAATACATTGGCTTTATTGTCAATAATTGTAGAGTAAAAAACAGACAAAACACACTCAAAGGTTTTAACCAAACTATCTTGAGATATTTTTGTCAAAGGCTGAAACGAATGGTTGAGAATACACAGATGGTTTTACTTCTACGAATACCGAGAAAAAATGTCGAATATTTTCTGGCAGAAGATCCTTGCGATTTAAAAGATTTGTACAAAGTATGTCTGGAACATTAGAAAAGTCGAAACATACCACAGACTCCGAATATTTCGGAGGGAATTCTCGAGGGGTCTATACAGTCGAGTTTGCTTCCAAGGGCATTTGTGAGAGTGACAAATGTTTCTTCACCAAAAGTAGTCGATTTTCTTAAATCTCTCCAAAGTGCCTTTAAGCTTTTTTCTGAAACAATTTGAGACGAGGTTTGGCTATCTAAAGTTATCAGACTTATCCAAGCCTCCATTTCCGGAAACACTATATTATCGAGAGTGAAATGATTAGCTAAAACAAACACAAGTGTCATCTATGCAAATGTCATTTCAGATTAATCTCAACCATGCAAACAAACGCAAATGTAAAACATTTAATTATCCATACATTTAATCAAATTTTATTTGTCATCCTAAGCCATGTTGATTTAAGAAAACCGTCTTGTATTATAATGCTTACTTAGGAAGCACCCAGCTTTCGTGTTTGTAAATCTCAGTAGTAGCGATAACAGTAATTGGAATAAAATGTATCTATAGGAAAATGTGTTGATGGCATAACCGCTTGCCTCTAAAATCAAAATAGCCCCATTGTGGCGCTCTTCCAGATGTCGGATTGTGACCTAAGAAATATTGGACCTTCACTAGGGGTTTTGAAATGGTAATCGTAACGTATGCAAGTACGTCCGAAGCAGCCAAAATGACATGATATATTGAATGGAGGGGATATGTAGAACGAGATACGTGAGTATATGATAACAAATATAATTACATGATGAGATTATGTAGACTTTGGGTAAAAATGAGATGGGTCTTTATTACGGGAAAACTACAATGCTGGTCCATGAGTTATGAAATCAAGGATATTACTCAAGTCTCGAAGACTGTAGATTAAGGCAGCAATGTCCTTGTGTGATCCAGTTAAGGCATCTTGAATTGTGGGAGAATGTATTGCTTCACTCTAGATGAACCAGATAACAGTCTTCGACATTATAGAAGACAACACCCTCGTGAAATGGTCGTTGACACAAGATAACCTCCTATTAGCGCGTGGTTGACATTGTGTGTCCTTGAAATCCGACGAAATATCCTGGTAAAACACCGGGGCTTTACACCACAGCCAGCATAAATGATAAAGTGAATTCTTATGCTGCGGTTAGTGCTCCTCTCGGAGCATACGTTGACAAAAGCGTCGGAAAATGAAGGGCATTTAGTGAGAGCAAGTCACTTGTGGGAGAGGGATGGTAAGATTGTTCGGGGATTGGTGCAATAGTCGGCAGGGAAGCGTCTTCCAATGTTGGAGGCCTAAAGCACGCCGATTCCTCCATGTTCTGACGCTCTGTCATTAGTAAGCTGTTTTCTGCCGTCTGCTGACCTTCCCTCGCCTTCTTCAGTATCGATGTGCGAATAAGGAGACGGTCGACGTGCTGTAGTGGACTCGGGCATCAAGGGCACCATTCGATCTCCGCACGCTGTCCCCGAGCCAGGGTCTCCGTCCCAGTTGGACCTCGAACGGCTGTGGCGTGTCATACTGTGCCTAGTCGTTCGGTAGGCCCAGTATATCCCGCAAGTCTTACGGATGGTGGAACCTTTCGACCGCCCCATTTCCTTCGTGGTGATATGGGATCGTCCTCGTGTGGAGGACTCCTAACATGTCGCAAAGCTCTTATACTTGAGGTGCGTTCATATCTGCTCCTTGGTCGTTGTGCAGTTGCCTTGGTGCTCCATAACGGAAGCAACTGGACTAATTTTGTGAAAAGTTCCAAAATCGTAACGATATACCATTTGGTGCCATCGGAGTCCGTAATTGGCCCGGTTATGTCCCATTCCACGAACTCGGTTGGCTCCCGTAGTTCAAGGGGGTAAATGGGGATCTTCTCGCCTTGCTTGACATCTATTTTAGTGGCCAGGAAAAACCCAGGCCAGATAAATCGCTCGCGGACAACCTCGTGCGTCCTTGCGGAATCTTAGTGTACGTTTTAGTAGTGCATGACGGCTAGTATGGCCTTCCGCATAGTGGGGGGTACGCAAATCTCTTCCCGCGACAAACCCTGCTGCGTGTATCGCCTGTAGAACAATTGTCATTGCCTACAGAGATCGTAACGGCCCATTTTCACAAGGGTAGATGGTTCGCCAAGTTCCTTGACGGACTCCTTCTGGAGACGTGCGAGCACGGCGTCGGGCAAAACGTAGTGCTTTTTTTACTTTCGAGACTTCCTCCTCCTCCTCCTCCTCCTCCTCCTCCTCCTCCTCCTCCTCCTCCTCCCTCCTCCCCTCCTCCTCCTCCTCCCTCCTCCTCCTCCTCCTCCTCCCTCCTCCTCCTCCTCCTCCTCCCCTCCTCCTCCTCCTCCTCCTCCTCCTCCTCCTCCTCCTCCTCCTCCTCCTCCTCCTCCTCCTCCTCCTCCTCCTCCTCCCTCCTCCTCCTCCTCCTCCTCCTCCTCCTCCTCCTCCCTCCTCCTCCTCCTCCTCCTCCTCCTCCTCCAATTCTCCTGTTCATCGATGTCCTCCACCACAACCCCACACAAGAAGACGCAGAATACCTCACCCAATCACTTCTTGTGTGTTATTGTTTACCAAATAAGTAATGTCAGTCGGCGATAACATTATCAGTATTGATGATGAAAACGCATGACAATGGCCTACTTGTCGGTCTTAATAGGAGTGACCAATGTCCTTTATCGCGTAATACATCTGTTCCTCAACAATGACAGTAACCATCTACCAGAATCTGCATATTCCTTTGCGTTTAATTCAGCCATTATAAACAAGAAGTAGCAATCGTTAACCTATGTCTAGCGCGGCATTTTAAAATTTGGCGCCAAATCTAATTCGCCCTCTCGTCCACAAAACTATGGACCCCCACAGAACCAGAAACCGCCGACGTTGGAATTCACTGTAAACTTCCATGACAATATGGCTACTTCTATAACTAGCCTTTTATTTGAGAGTGTTCTTCTTTCGTTGATCCAGTGTCCACACATGACCAATTGGAAGGGGGGAGGTTTGACATGGGAGTAGATAACCTCTTTTGTTTCATTCTGATTCATTTTTGCATCCCTTAAATATAAAATTGTGATGCATTTATTCTCGATTGACAGGTTGCATTTGAGGTCTATCGTCTATGGTTTGGCATAGAGAACCGTCTCCTCTAGAACAGTCGTGCCTTCATCCCTACCTTTTTCCTGCATGAAAAGAAAAAGTCTTGAAAAATAAATGCCTGCGTTCAACAGAAACGTTACGAGTCAATTACATTTGACCCGCTCGAGAATTTCAAAATTAGTGGTATGAAGTTTTTGCGCATTTCGCAATCGTTACACCTTCCCCGTTATCTCAAGTTTTAGGGAGAGCACTCCTTATTAAACACCATTCACGACCATAGAAATGTTCACATGCGAATGGCGAATGTAACTAATCATATTTCCCTATGTTTCATGAACTCCCGTCCTTTCTACACATTGGACATCTACTCATGTCGCTACCCTATAAAGGCAATTGATTTATTCGACTTCAGAACGGTGTTCCAGGACACACAACCCAACGGGCATATCGAGACTTCTCTCTGCAACAGGCACACGCGTCTCCTCTACGTAGCTTTACGACTCCAGTCGAGCTAAAGACAGTCACAGACTTGCAGTTTTGAAGAGACCTTGGATGGCACGTAACCCCAACACATTCAATAGCACTGGCTGCATAGCAGAAAACCTTTTTGTTCGATTTTGACCAGCTGAGATTGATGCAACTCGCGACACCACCACCTTTGGATTTAACGCCGACCCCTCTGTCTTGACGAAAGCATTCGAAATTCTCTGGCATAAATGTGTGATCCAGATTGATGTCCCGAAGAAAGGATTCTTGTAGACAGACCACGCCGACAGGTTTAAACAGAGCCGTTGTTAGCAGAGAGTGAAAATCATCAACTTTGTTGAGAATTGAACGCACATTGAAAGACGCAAGAGCTGGAAGTGATGTATTTGCGGGATAGCGACTGCGAACTGCACTGAGCCAACCAGCTCGATTCTTCGGCTTGGTGTGAAGGATTGGTGGTGGCGGGAGTGCAGTATAATAAACCTCGTTATTTATCGACCTTCGTCTTTGGAATCATGCCATTTCGATTTAAGTAACCACCACATTTTCGATCTCATCACACGGTTTCAGCTCTGGGTCAAGTGAACAGCAGAAGTCAGCAGAAAGATTGAAGTATAAAGCCATTTTACTGTATTATAAATAACTCTTATACTTAATTAATGCAATTACATCAACAAGCTTCCCAGTTTTACAACAACGCATGGCAATAAAAGGTCTACTATAAATGATCAGAATCAATTAATGCAATTCTGAAATGTTTAATCATAAAATAAATGGAAAATAACATAATTAACACTAGAAACCTACATAAATTAGATATAATTCAAATACAATATTTCGATTTATTATTTAATTTAAGAATAAAGTTTTGCAAAAAAGTGGCGATCATAAATGTAACAGGAGACGTGTTTTTTTCCACCGATTCATCCCCTGATTGTCTTCTATAATTATTTAGAATTCTTGAAATACTCGGGCATATAATTTTCACAAGAAAAACGCATCAAACCCTCAAAGCATAAAATATTTGTCAAACGCGTTATGGCACGCCCTGAAAACCCCAATTTATAACGGGCCCCCAAAAGTAGATCATAAATAACAATTCTAATTCATTAATATATCGCTCTAATTTACAAGATGATCGAAAGCCTTCTCTTTTAATTGCAGTCGACAAGACAGTCAACAAACGAAGGAAAAATCGAAACATTTGTTTTATCCAGAAGACCTATTCCGGTGAACGTGCTTATTGTTTAGCCCTTACGCTTTGAACACACCATTTCTTTGTCAGTCATAAGTCTTAACATCCTAATTTCGTTTTAATTTCACACACGCGTGTATCATTCATTATCGAGAACAAAAATAAAAACATGTCTGATTTCAAATAGTCACGTGGGTTGAAACACGCATCTCTAACTGCGTTAGAGTCGGAATAGAAGCCCCATCTTCCTTCCTTTTCAAAATGATTGCTCCAAGGAGCAGTGATTCCTTCCTTCCTTTTCAAATATTCAACAACAGCTCGAGCAGGCCGTCACTGAAGTAGTCGAGTTGTCTTAATTACTTTTTTGAGAGCAGATGTTGAAACGATGGCCATTGTTTGACTTCAAAATTTCGCCGCGAGCTTAAAACCCAAACTCCTCGATGTTATTTTTAACAGTCGGTTATCTTGGAGGGATTATGTGTATGTTGTCTCCTTTGCTTCTTAGTTTGCCGTTTCAAGCCACTTGAGGAAGCTTTAACCGCACCATGCCGGTTTAATTCCACGATTGTTAACTGTTCCCCAGGGATTTTCTCTGGCCTAACATGTTATGGCTTTTAAACCCTCCGTAGGCGTTTTAAAATAATCCATTGATTTTAAGTGGCCTACCTATTCTCTCCACCCAAGAGACAACCATTCAGTGCCATTTCTGTAGTTGTACAATCTTCGCTGCCAGCCATGTCTAAATGTAAATCTCTTTGACCAATGCGAAGACAACACCCCACAAGAACGCCCGCCTATCGCAATTCGATCATTCCTTATTTGACCCGATGTTTTCTCCCGAAATAAAGTTTTCGTATCTAATTGTCACCTCGTTATGAAGCGCTTACCGTTATTCAACACACATCAATGATTGTGGCCGCCCTTGTTAAACGATAACACCACGAACCGAAAAATAGTGGCCACTTTGTTTCACCAAGGCCTCAAACGCTCCTTAAAAGGAAGAGAAAACTTGGTGGATCTGTGTGCTGTTGCCTCCGCAGTTACTTGAAGATATTGGACGGTGTATGGAGGGTGTCTTAAACATACTGAAGCCGACCGGCAGATCAATAAATGCGTTGCAGCGTTCGGCAGCTAATAACGTGTTGGTAAACTTCGGCTCTGCTTGCAAAATTTGCACACTCCCTGTATTATAAAGACCGCATCACACCCCAGCCCGTTTTAATTTGCTTGTGTTTACAATTTATATCATGAATACTCGATGAAATATGGTCTAGAGAGATTAAGTAGTGCCATTGACACGTGATAATGGCCAAGATGCAGCTGTTGCCGTATTATTGAACCAAATAAAACACACGAACGCAAAGGAAGCATTATTTTTCCGACAACAATTCACTGACATCATCGGTGAGGTAAAGATATTAAGTGTCGCACAAACATTCCCCCCTTCTGGTCGAAAAAAATTAGAATTCTAAAAGACGACACCCAAAATGAACCGACTAAGACCACCACAATCCAACAACTCTCAACGTCGACTGCAGGCACTTCAGCTAGCTATCTTCTCCGCAAACACACGTCTGCCCTCCACTATTCATAAATATGTTAGGGAACCGTTAATTTTCCCCAAGTAAACTCTGTTATTGTATAAATTCCCGTAACTTTCAGACAATCGCGCCGGGTTAAAACTCACTTTGTCAATTGTGCCTCGTCTGTAAACATGCACACCCACACATTCCCTAATTGGCCAACTGGCCTTATTGTCCCTAATAAATTCCCAATCACACTGTTCAAGTAGACTTGCGTGACAACCTTCATCTTCTTACTGTGGCCCGGCTAGATTACGGATCATAACAAAAGTCGAGTCCGTTTCCCCGATTGTCCCGAGCTGTCGTGATTCGCAGTTCGACGATAACTTAACCCACTTAACCCTTTTATGACATAAGCGTCTAAAAGGGTAATATAAGAGAACGCAAACCAAAGTATAATCAAGATAGTTTTCTTGATTTAATAATACAAAGCCATAACGTTAAGTCGGCGATCGTCCGTTCGTGGGCCGAAATCGGTTCGTGTCCGTTAAAACAAAAAGGGGCGTTTAAGGTCACTACAGAGCTACCCCGGCAACAGACCTGAGTATTAGTGAATTTAATGAATTTTGATAAAAATGTTATTTGCGTTATTAAGATCGCTAGGACAGAAATTATGAGCATAACAATCTACAACAAAAAGAATGATACAATAATTGGCGATTTTACCTAGAAGATGGTGAATTGTAAACAGGAATAAACGAAATAACACCAGGGTAAATTTAAAGTTTGTCAAATGCGAAATGGCACACATTAAATGGCCCGATAAATATGGGGTTTTAAAAACACACATATTACGGAGAATTCGCGGAGTTAAAGGTCTCGTAGACACAACTTGACATACCAGTACTTCACTTCCATCACATTTTGATGGCTGCCATAAGGATGAACCCTTCGATTGCATCGTCCAACCTTCCTTGTTCCCATTGTCTGTGCTATGTAACGTACCAAATGGAGATGTTTTATGGAGATAAATATTTTTTTAAAATTGATTACGGTCCTCGCAGGCTCGCCACCCCTCCGTGTTTGCTAAACAGCCTCCGGCAAACCTTGGTTTTTCGTCCGAAAACAAAATTTAAAATGGAAGAAAAGGAATAATTTTTTTTAATCGTTGCAAGGCACCTCTCCATGAACGATTCTACCATCCCAGTGATCAAAGTTACCTGAGATCGGGCCGTATGGGTGAACCAACACGAGAGAAAAGAGAGACTCAACGTCTGAAATACATCCCATGAGGGCAGAAAGTGTCAACCACAGGGTTGGAGAAATATTATTCTTTGATGCGCCCCGTTGGACTGAATAGACGTTTTACCCCGGCAGTATTTCGATCGAATAATTGCAACGTCTTTACGCTTGCGTCGTCTCGAATTGCTGCGACATTACTGCTCATTCTGCTTATTGAGGCTAATCGTCGATTATTTCTATTAAAGGCCGTCGCTGATTCTTTTGTAGCGAAATAATGTCGCATCGTAAAGCTGCCGTAAATCAAGTGGGTGTCGATTCGTAGGGTTGCACACTTATTTATTGCATGTGAAATGCGTGTATGTACGTCAGTAAGGACTACACTCCTTTCAGGCTACGAGAACCATTTGTTGTAATGGTTGCGCGAGGTCCAATGCTAGAATTTATTGGCTAACAGTACATCTCTCATTTCGCATTCAGCCTCCTTCTCTGTTAGAAAAAGAATCGTCCGAAGTATCCAGCTTTGTGAACGTACTGTCTTTTAGAAAAATTGTTTATTTCGCTTTAACCTATGCCATGTTGTGGACGCCTGTGTGACTCCTTCCTGTCAGAGAACCTCTAGACTGCATAAACCCCAACTACGCGTTTTACTGACACATCCACCTATTCCCTCATTGGTTATATTTCAGCCATCGGGTTTCTCTTCTCTCTTACTGGTTCAATCATACGCTCTAGACAACTGATTCGTTGCAAGGCACCTCTCTATGAACGGCGTTTCCTTCCCTGTGATCCAAGATCGTGCCGTAAGCCGCATCTTTATCCTGCACAGAACGCTTTATCACCACTTCAAGTTCCAACAGCCAACCATAGCATGTTCTATGGACTTCCGGGCTGAATTAGACTTGAACGACAGGTAGTCTAACAAGGCCGTAATTGAAGCGAAATACCTTTTAACCTACTTGCAAAAAAGTATCCTTTCAGCTGTCTGATTTGAGATTTATTTTCCACTGCGAAGAGATTCTGCTGGAATACCAGCGCCTTCTAAACCTCAACAACCCAGACGCCAAATCCGATCAAATCTGGCTGGTTAAAGATGGTCAAAAAGCACTCTCTCCTTGACATTTAAGACACCTAGTTACGGAAGACTAAAAGAAGCAAAAACCTTTCCGTTCAAGAATGTTTTTGGTTTCAGGTAGAGACTTTAGAAGTAGCGACGACAAGTTGTGGGAGAACGTATCTGAAGTCATGGAGAGACAAGATAAACAAGGTGAATTGACAATGAAAAGTATTGTTCCATTATAACGGCCTTCATTTAAAACGAAATCGTTTGATCTGAGGAAAAGGGACCCCCAATTTCCTGTATTCAATCAAGGTATTATTCTACTGGACAGCAGCATATTAGAACAAAGGAATGTTGAAAAAAGTTGCAGTTCTTACAGATGTTTGGGGCTTGGTCAAATCTTATTCTCTCGACAAATGCACCGAATGTGCTACTGATAAGTCGGAATTTCGTTTAGTTTTCTTTTATCCCGAAATTAGAGTACACAATTTGTTATTAAAGAAGAAAGAGTGAGAGCTGCTGTTGAGTAAGCCGGATCACAACAATCTAAAATACGAGAGGATGAACACGCTCCACAGATTCTACCCTGGAGAATCTTGGGTGGAATCCGCAGCCCTGGATGACAGAAGCTGGTTCATGACATTTCTTTGGAGGAGGCGTTGATTACTATTTTGATTTTCGAAAGTTACTTCGACTTATTGGATCGACTTCCCCGCTTCAAGGTCGACTGACACAATAGCATTTTTACTCCGCCGTTTAGGTTGAAGTTTAATTAGGATGCAAACCGCCACACCATTTGATGTTTTCCAGGTGATTTTTAATGACAATCGCGTCGTTCCATTTCTTCAGAAATTAAGATGAAACAGTCTTATCTATCTCCTGATCGATAAAGCCAAAAATAGTAAGAGAAAATTTATTACGCTTTTACTGCTAGCAGATGTTGATACTCCGATCATCGCTTTACTCTCCAATTTTGCCTCGAGCTCCTGGGAGTTATTTTCAACAGTCGGTTTTGTTGCCTTAACATATTGAGTCAGTTGCTACTTTTTCACAGTTCGCCAGTTCAAGAAACTCGGAAATAGAACGCCTCTATTGAATATTGTTCACGCGTTATTTTTAAATTTTAACCCTTCGTAGGCTCTTTTAAAAATAAACTCGTTTTCTACTGACCTGCCTATGCTCTCCATCCAAGACAAAAATGTCGTTCAAAGCCACCCCAGTACACTATCCGCTGCACGAATATTAGATGGCCCTATCCCATCTATTCAAATGTATCCAAGTTTAAATACGATATGCAGGTAACATCGTTAAATACCTACAGAAATGGCGGCATATCTCAAATCGTTAATTCCTTATTTTCCCATATTTTTAGTTTCGCCGGAGCAGGTGAAGCATGAAAAAAGGCACTTTTCGTAAATAGCATTGTTATATTATTTCATTTTCATGCGAACGTTTTGGTCCGATTAGAGATCTAACCCCACTACTGTAATTGATGATTCTGTAAGCTAATGCACAGCTTCGTCTGCTTCTAAAACAGTGTCGATGCACTTGTTCTTGGCAGCAAGAATAGCCTGCTCTTTTGCAACTGAACACGCATATTTACGGATATTTACCGTCTTTACATGGTGCCACATAGACGAGTATTTCGGACAAGCGTTTATTCCGCTCATATTGATCGATCAATAACGGTTAATGCTTGCCGAAAATGGCCTCCGAGAAATATCCAGGCACTGCCAAATGATCGACTGTTTCCACGCAAATCTTGCAATGAGTGATCAAGAGCCTCCCTATTTTTGTGCGCCATTAACAATGTGACAGCTTAACCCAGACGAAGCAAACACCAAGTCACGACGTCATCGTACGATCGAATTTCTGTTACAATCAATCGAAGTAGGCACGTTTTACCAGTCCCCATGGCTGATTTAAAAAGAAGATATCTACTACACCATTAATTTGATTGTGTATACGAAAACAGGGAATCCATACTGCAATTTTGTTCAAGGCGCAATGTCACGTCCAACTAACCACCAGCAGCAGTAGATAGAATCGTTGATGGCATTCCCGAATTGTCTAATATCTAAGCACAAATCGTCAATCATAATCAAAGCCTCCTTGTACTGCTCAGCGACGAAACCCCGGGTCCAATTTGGGTTGGCAGTGCGTGCAAGCTGGCAAATATCATGGGTCATGGCGATTTATATCTCTCCCATAACTCCGTTGGAGGTCGTTCCCCAATAGAGTGACACATGGGAGACCGTTGACAATTTCAATTGCTTGAAAGAAGTTGACCCGGGTGCATTTGCCAACAGCAGGCGAAGGAAGAAATAGTTGTCCTGATTGGGATGCACAGGGTGCAGGCGGTTTCTGGTACAAACCGCGTTGTCAATCGATTTGCTCTTCCTATTTGCATCGTTCCAACGATTTGCTACCCACATTCCAGTTCTGCTAAGTTACAACAAGGGATAACAGCAAATACGTCATTCTAGCGCAACCCGAAAAATTTCTGGCCGGTCTTATCGATAAACAGCTACGTAGACAACAGAAGGCCTTCGTTAGTGCAAGGGAGGGGCGCAAGAACAGGGTAATTCGTCGATATGAATCCAGTCACTTTCTTCTGATTGAACGCACAAGACGGCCACATCGCTGCCCTTGATCGAATTAACGGAGTTGCTATGCTCAACATTGATTTGCGTTTAGTATTATATGGACAACCCATCTGTTATCTACATCCATCTGTTGACGCTTTGCATTTAACTGGCTACGCATTAATCGCCATTCCAGGTTATCTGCGTCACTACCCGGCGTTGCCTGAAACTGTTTTGGTAACAAATGCTCGGGGGTATCGCTTGGGACGCTGTTCGCCTATCATGCATGGGAAAGTGGGATTCAATTCGCCACAAGTCCCAGGTAACACGTTTTTAACCACACCATCATGCAATTCCGTATCGACATCAGGAATCTCAGCGCTTATGATGTCGTTGATTTCAGTCGAGGAGATTTTGTTACAGGCGTTGCCTAAGTCCGCATAATATTTGTACCGTGAAGGTCGGACATGTTAAGGTTTTGGTTGAATAAGAAGTCAATTGCCTTCAAACTATTCTAGCCTTCACCCAGACACGGTTCGTGACAAATGTGTACTTTGAAGCCTTGACTAAAGAACGGAAATTTAATTTTCAAAGAGCCATACAATCACGTCATCACATTGAATCATGCTGACTCTGAACCGCCAAAGAAGAGGAAGAATAATGCATCAACCCACTAAGCGTCCAGAGCTGAGAGCATGGACACCCGAAACATTACGCTTAGTCTGAGTGCCTTTAAGCATTAATTCATGTTTAAGTACGTTTAACTAACTTCTTTAGAATTGTTTTACATACCCACTGGAGAATCATCCAATATACGTGAACCTACACGTCGAATAAAGCCTTTAGTAGTGCTGCTAGTGAGCGACTCAGTTTTGAAACCAAGCTCAGCCAAATTTTGGCAGTGAATAAAGCAGGCGTTTGAGCATTTTAAACGAAAACAATGAAGGTCTCTTTAGTGCAATTTGGGTTTATAGTTTCAAGTTCCTGTGTAAATCTCTTCGACCAATGCGTAGATAATACCGTTTAATGGCTACGAGAACATCGGTATATCGTAATTCGGACATTCACTACTTGTCCGGTTTTTATGCATGGTAAGTATGGGTGAACCAACACGAGAGATAAGAGAGACCCGAAGTCTGAAATACGCCAAAGACGGCTGCCTTTTTTCTGACGTACTTGCAGATGTACTTGATTGACTTAACGAAGTTGCAGTGCTCAACGTTTATGTGCGCTTTGTATTCTTTTTATAGCGAATGGTAATCTGGACAACCCATCTGTTGACGCTTCGCATTTTACTGGCTACGCATTAATCGCCTTACCAGGTTATCTGCGTCACTACGCGGCGTTGCCTGAAACTGTTTTGGTCACAAATGCTCGGGGTATCGCTTGGGACGCTGTTCACCTATCATGCATGGGAAAGTGGGATTCAATTCGCCACAAATCCCAGGTATCACGTTTTTAACCACACCATCATGCAATTCTGTATCGACATCAGGTATCTCAGCGCTTATGATGTTGTCGAGAAGATTTTGTTACGGAGCCAGGTGAATTTATCGGCGTGTGGAAGTCCTCGCTTTTGCCATTACACGCAGTACATCCAACAGCGAACAAACCAAACCCAAACACCAAGACACAGTTTGAGCTTATGTTAGAAAACAGGCGCAGTGGTGTCGTGGCTATCAACTGGTGATTGCCGAGAAAGTAGGAGCTGCCGTATGTCGCCCAGACTGGATTGCAGGTGAACGTCATGAAGAGGTCAGGCTGGCCGTAGTGACGAGCATCTTGGGCCTACTCGTGCAAATGACGTGGACTGCCTACATACAAAGATGTCAGAATGGTTAGACTGTCACCTTTCGTGGCATTAACTTTGATTACAACAGCATTGCCCAAATGAACATATTCTTCAGAACGCAGCTTTTCCCGAGTGAAACGAGAGAACTGTCAAGCGTTCTGTTTCGATCTTGACGTACATACCGACGACGCATTGGCGGCAATTAAAAAAATATGGTTGGCCTCATTTTGCCGAATCAGAAGGCGATACGAATAATTGCCGCAATGACTGCATTTACCATCCTTACCTCGAAGTGATATCCATCGTTCCATCCATAAACATGATTGGATTCTGTAGGGCATCGTAGCAGCAGTGGGTGTCTGCAACGTTTGCCAATCGGTAGTTTCTCCGATGCCGAACAATGCCGACATCGATTGGTCAGGCCGTTTACTCCAAACGGGCACACGCATCCGGACGTTGCATCTGGGTTTTGAGCCAGGCCCAGTTGGATCGATACCATCTTCCGCCGCGGAGTGAGTCTGCCGCTGTAACCCAACGTTGTCGATTTTTACTTTTTAATCTGCGGCCGAATTCTATGCATAATCACACATTGTGATTGTTAATGTCTCAAGTTGAAGTCATCTGGATCGTTATAGCAGTATTGTATTGTGTTGTCTCGGAGATTTTACAACGTTTGTCAAATTGGTCGTTTCTGAGATGGAGACCACTATCTCTAACCTGTTTTTGGTCTACAAAAGTCGGAACATAGAATAGTCGCACAATCAAGCTTAATTGGTGGTACTGGGCGTTATGGGTGGGGTTATCTGCCTTTCTAGGAAATTTTCAAATTCCAAATTTCTCGCAGGCTTGCGGCGGCAGTGTGCGTTCCTGTGATTGGAGGGTGTGCAATTGTTGTGCATTAAATCACGCGTCGGGGTGGGGGGTGTCGGGGGTGAGTGTGTACTAACTGAATGCAACCTTGACCCCGCGAGACCCCCCGTTTTAGAGGAGTCAAAATCTGGGCAAAACTGGGACGAAGGTCACGACGAAAAATGGGCACAAAATTTATTTAGATGCATAGAAAGATTGATGCACGAAGATAGATTGAAGTATTGGCGACCGTGGGAAAAAATACAGCTGCACAGGACGAGCAACAGAAACGACCTAATCCACCTGGTCGAAGATTATCAAACCAATTCTTTCCCAATTGAATTCAACATAACGGATCCGTTGCAGATACATGAATAAAAAATAAAAGAAATCTAACAAAAGTATTTTCTTTCGACCACATACGTTGAACTCAGCCCATGCGTGTTTAAGATTCGACAAAAAGGCAGTTTTTTTGGATTCTCATTCTTCGTTCACTCAAGGTGTACATTCTAATTTGCCTCAGAACCTGTTGCAATATTTCTATGATATATGATCAGAGAAAAAACAACACAGAGATTATAAACTTGGCTTCAACGCAAATACGAACCTACACTTCAGGTGTCAAATGCAAACGCCGAAGATGAATAATCCCCAATGATCAGATTTCTTTGGAATCTTTGTAGCAAATGTATTGATTATTTCATTTTTTTATTATCAGCGTGTAATAAATCACGAAACTAGTGCGACTTACACGTGCACGTCTACGAGTGCTGCTGTGCAGATAATTACTCATGCTCCTCGATAGCGGGACCACCTCGAAGAATTCCCCTGCTCTTATTGGCCGATTGTCCTGATTAGCACTAAACCTACATAAGATCAAATCGATGGAACAATATTCTGATTCTCGTAGACCCACCTGGAGACAATTTGATCACGTGTACGCCATTTGACTGATCTCATTGACCGAATCAAAAGTAAGTCGGGTTTTAACATGCCCAGGTTTTCTACATTCCTTTTGTCTAATAATCTGCAGAATTGCTTCAAGAGTGAATCCGACTGGTTCCAAAGGCTTCTATTTTTCCAGATTCTGTGGACTGCTCTTGCGTATATTATTGACCTCGTGACCCAAGCAAAACAATGACATTCCAAACGGTATTTGTATGTCAAAATGAAACAATGGATCTTTTGTTAGACAAAATATGTATTAACGCTAAATGCGGTTTATACAAAACAGACTTCCGTAACAAACAATATTTTGCTTCAAGCTAGATGACGAAAACATTAAATGTTGCCACAATAGACGAAGCCTTGTAGTTCGGTCACCTGCGAGCTTGAATGCAGCTTAAGCTAACGCCAATAGGACGGACTTCGCTACGATCTGAGCTTGTCTTTAAACAGATGAGAGAGACCATAAGTAAACCTTTACTACAAGGGAAAAAATGAAAACACAATTCTAGAAAATCACATTGAAGGATTTGCAAATGATTTATCGGTAAAATAAGTATTCGGTCACCTACAGGAAGGCAAGAAATCTGCTCACACAGTCATGTAACCTCTTCTTTCAGAATCTCCTCAATCCTCACTCGTTACCTGTATTGATTGGCACCTGTTCGAAATTGTTATCAGTATAAAAGACAGCTGCCCACAACCTCAAACAGACAAACTCCAAACTCCACCGTGGCCGATACCACGGATAAATTAATCTGCACTAACTAAGCAAGTGCGAGACGAAGTCAAATGTGGGGACAATTCTTTGAAATGTCAGACATACAAGACCACTTATGATCTAACTCGATGTCGGCTCCAAGCAAGATCTCACCCTGTTGGATAAAAATGATCACGAGCTAAGACCCAGTGAATTAGAGACCGTCATCAAAACTCTACGTCGTCAAAGATCAAAATCCCGCAGGTCCCTCTACTCAAACCAGTAGATTGCCTGGATTGCCTAAGGTTTTGCTAGAGAGCATGTTTATGGCTCAAAAGAAGATTGAGAGAATATCAAATGGAACCCAAATACAGTATGTTTTTAAAAACCCAAGAATTCGTGTTCGTCAGAGAAATAATAATAGGTGTTTGTCAACAAACGCAATAATCAGTGAAGATTTAAGTAAACCACTGACAAACATTTCTTTACAGGTTTGATTTCTAATAGTCTACTGTTAAAATATTTAACAGCAGTAACACGCAGTAAGTCACTTCACACTTTCTCAGCGTTTTATAACTCGCCTCCAGTGCACCGTCTCTGTCCAATAAAAATGTTCCGCCAATCACGTCCGTTCCAGAGAGACGACACCGACAAGTAATTGCCGCAAATGTATTCAGACAAAATGTCACCCCTAACCAACGTCGTGATCACATGCGGTCACCTGGGTGTTCCTTTACAGTGCGCGTCCAAAGTTCTGTCGAGGGTGCAAAATAAATCTTCCCTCCCCAGCGAAGTCATCAAACACACCAGAAAAATCGTTATTGTCTACGTTGGGTCGACAATTTCTGGCATCGGCATTTTGGGAAGCCTTCTGTGTCTCCTGGTATTTCTGCGCTATCGCCTCGCCGTCCCAACTACCCACTACCTCTTGGTTGCGAGCTCTCTGGTCGATCTTATCTATTTATCAATGGAGGCGGTAATCCACTATCCCCCCTTCATAGTGGAAAATAGACATGGAACATACCTGTCATCGTACATATTTCTCGGAGTCATCAGAAGTGGAATCAATTTGACCCAGCTTCTACGCAACTGGATTATCGTGTGTATCGGCTTCGAGAGATACTTGATCATCTGTCATCCCATTTTCTTTCGGACACAGTGGAATATAAAGCACATACACTGCTCCATTAGTTTCGTTGTCTTCGCCTGCCTTATAATCCGACTGCCCTACGTCTTGTCGTACATCTTCGACGTTCTGGGCCCAGAGTGGTGCTACCTAGCAGGTGTATTTATAGCGGTGCATGCCATATGCGACGTCGTCTTCGTTGCCATGGCACCAATACCCATACTGACCATTCTAGTGGTCCTAATTATAAGGGAGTCGAGGCGGCTTCAAAACTGGCGTTGCAAGACGACCTGGAAGGCCACTTTAAATAAACAACTTCCAAAACGAGCAGATCGACGCGCCCACCAAGCTCTCATGGTCGTGCTCATTTGCTTTACAATTTTTACGTCTGTCTTTATACCCAATGGACTCTTCCGGTTTCTCCAATACAGTGGCACCGGGTCCATTTGCAAGATCTACTTCTACCGCCAAATCACAGCGGGTTTCCTATTTCTCGGCAGTCTAATAAACTCCTCCACTAATTTCTTCGTCTACATCATCTACTGGGCCAGATTTAGGGAGACCTCGAGACAGATGGTGAGCGATGCCTTCTCCTGCCTTCTCGCCAAGAAGCTCTTTAAGGTGAAGCCGAGAAATCGCGAAATCGTGAAGAACCTTCCAAATAGATTTCTCAACGTGTCTTTCGTGTCAATACCCGAATTAAGCCCCCGAAGCTGCAACGCTTCGAGGATATTCGAGGTTCCGCTTAAAGAAGGAACCCGAATTTCTGCACTCACGTATTCCACATTATAAAACAGTTTGGCTTTTTTTCCGTAGCTATTCTGTTTTTTTTAAAGAAAAATGAAGACCTTCATTTCGGCCAAGTTTCGATATTCGCAAAAGGCCCGTATCATGCACTCGAACAATACTTGTTGATTTATAATAGTCGTCCTCAAATGGGTTTGACTATTAATAGTAAGTTTATTTAAACACACAGTCAACGGATAAAAATGTTGCGTACTTATAATTCATCGCGGAGATAAATGTTATTAAGAAGAATGGGTCTATGTTTGGAGTGGCAACCGGCAAATCATTCGAAAATCGTTTAGAAGTTATTCCATTTTTTATTGTCATTTCCAGGAACCGTTCCTAATCGTTACGATTGGTGGAAAAAATATCAAGGTAACTTGATCGTTCAATAAACGAATGCGTAAACAATCTGCAATTAAGAACGGTTCAATCAACCGTCGATTATGGCCACTTAAAGACATTTGGGAATAGGACGACGCATAAATAAAAAGTGAGCTATGTAGAACAAGAGAAAATAAGGAACAGCATTATATTGAAAACAATAGCCCTCTCGTACTTGTTAAAAACATCAGATAGCAAATGGCAATCATGAGATTAAAATAAACTGCCATGATTTTCACAAGTAGAATACGTGAGGTCGGTTGTAGCTGACATAAATATTGCTAACATCTTAAAATTGCAGTCTCATTCATTTAAAACCATACAAACAGCCGGAAACTGACTCATTGTTAACCCAGAGTGTCTAACAAAGGCCGGACGCCTTAACGCGAATGAATTCACAGAGTACCTTCGGAGACATTCCGGAAACCGGCTCATCCTTCAACAAGAGATGGCTTTTATAGGGAATTAAGAGATTTACAGACTACTCAGGCGAATGAGTCTATGCGGTGTAACAGTAAATAATCGGCGCAATGCAGGGCAATGATGTGGAACCCGAGATCGAACGGTTGTAAACGGTTAAATGGTTGAAATAATACATTTATCTCGTTCTGACGTTTTCCGCGACGCCTAGTTCTTGAATGCATTCCACAAACCGGCTCATCCTTCAAATCCAGATGGCATGTATAAAGGAGTAGTTTTCAAGCAAACCGAGCGAAACCTCGACTGCTCCGCTATGAAGGGTTTTTCAAAGACGAGTTTCTTTTTAAAATTCAAATTGAACACACTTAAATGTATGATTAATAAATGGTGCATTGCAAACGTGAACCGCGTGAAGCTAGCAGACGTAGCGTTTTTCGTTGACGACATTTCTGCATCATTTGGGCCTTTCACTTTGACTTTAAAAAGTTCACTTGTTTCTTGTTTATTTGCGTAAACTCTTTTATTGAGAGGCGCTAAATCTTGCAATTTCGGCGGCCAAATTGCTTCTCAATTTCGCTCAAAATAAATTATTTAGTTGACTGCGAGGCATGTCGCACTATCTTGTAGAAAACACACATCGTCAATGTCAATGACACCAACAATGTGCCAAAAGACGTTGATAAAAGTAAGGTAATCGTATTTCCAGCTTCGTTTTGAAAGACAAATTACCCAATAACACAATCAGGTTTATTTCGGTGGGTTTTCCAATGCCCAATTAAGACAATTTGTCTGAGAAAATAAGTTTTTCAGCTAATCTATTTGGTTCTTCTTGAATTAAATCAACGAATTGTGGACGTTGCCGATGGTCGCGTATCTTCACTTCCTGTACCGACTTAACCGTGTAAGGGTTAAGGGATAAATGCCTATCCAAATTTAGCATCGTGTTGATTGCAGATAGGCCAAATTTCTGCAAAATCCGCATCATTTTTTAATAATGATTTCTAACACAAAGACGATATTTTTGATTGAACCGTCGTGAGGATTGTGCACTGGCGTTGCCATGTCTTCTGTCGACTGAAATGTTTTGAATAAATCTCTGATTCTGGACTCTTTTGGACCAAAAAAATCTACAATTTCCAGAGATCCGCAGTGTGCGTTGAGTATTTCGATCAGTTTATACGGTTCTCGAGCAAAAACAAATTCATTAACTATAAACAATAAAAAATCTTGTTGATTCTATCAAAGAGGCGCTTTTAAACGGCTACAGCTGTCACAACAAAACGCTGCTGAAAAGGAAATGCTATGCGGCATCATAGTGCTTCCCGACTAAATGAACATAGGAGAGGACGAAATGATGAAACATTTCAGTAATGTACACAGAGAGAGGGAAAGACGGTATCCGTTTTACAAATTCTGATCTTCGTAATGATGGATTGTGCGCTTAAACTAACCACAGAAGTTGCCAATTCTCTAATTTGAAATAGAAATGCCATTAAAAAAACGAAACGACATTTTATAAATAAAAAAAACACAGATTCCAAAAATGGACTAGGAGTACGAAATCGACAGAAACAACAACACCTACAGTCTCCACATCTTCCACCGAATCGTCATCTTCGGAACCGGTAGCGACGACTTCCACAGAACCGGCAACAACATCAGCAAGTACCGGGATGCTCAAACTTTCCCTTATGAAATACGTGGATATTTTGGTTGAATTAGCAGACTGCTCTCTTTTCCCAATACTAGAGAAAAGACAGATCCAACAACACCCACAGTATCGACATTTTCCACCGAATCGTCATCATCTGCAGGATCTTCGGAAGCAACGAAACCGGTAGCAACTCCCGAGATGCTCAAATTTGACATTTCCCCCATCACCTTTATCTAGGGGTCCATTTGCTTCTTGTGAATCCCTAGCAACTCAAGCCTGCCCATTTATCAGGTTATCCCTTTTCGTTATGTCTTGATGTAGTTGTTTAAGCTCTTTCTACCTCGTTCAATACATTTGTTCGATATTTTTGTCTTTTAAAATTGCTTTTTTGTCCGCAGTTAATATTGGGCGCATGAGTAAGCAGAGATGCCATGAGTTTAATGGCGATAAGGTAAAGTATCTGCCCTCAAAAATAGCCACACTAAATCCTCGATTGACTTGTTAATCCTGTTTCCTATGGAGACGTTTTGTAAGTAGTAGTTGAACTTTTACACCCAAGTTTCTTTAGCTTTAGATTTGTAATTTAGCAGCGAAGATAATCGAAAAGTCGCTTCAATAAGCGGTCTTAATTTAAAGGCATATCGCAATTTCTCTAAATGTTCAAGCACTGCGTCTCTAAATTGGGAGGCGCACTATAAACAGCGTAAAGCGCGTTCTTGTTCTCTTAAACCAAAAAAAGTTACTCTTGACGACGCGGTCACTTTGACGCATGTAATAAACTCTTTACGAGCCACCTGAAGGGAAACCTTGACTACTATATTCTTGTACTTAAGGTCAGCTTTCAACACCATTTCACGCTCCCGCATCATATCCCAACATCGTGGGGATTGTTTCGCGGCATAAGTTATATTATGTATTAAACCGCGTTAGAGTCGGAAACGAAGCCGATTCCTCATTGCGCGTTAAATTGGGTTTCGTACACGGCCCATTGATTTCCCTCTAGCCTTTAAAGTATTACACAACAAAACAGACATCGTCTTATGGTAAACAACGCATTATGTAGGCGGGTGTGAAACGTGATTTTATGACGAATGAGGCCTCGAATGCTTTGACTTTTTTTTTAAACTCGTGTTTCGGTTATTCCCATGCAACATCAAAGATAACATGTGGATGATCGATAAAATTTGCTAGCTGTAAAGGTAATTGATCAGTTTGTCTGTAGTAAAAAGGTTTAAAATAATCAAGCGGTATTATTAATGAGTCACAATAACCAATTTGCTTTGAAATGGCCTAATTTGAATTTCGCATTCGTTACGGACCCTTAGAAAATTCGTATACCGAATTCAGAATGTCCTGTAAGCTACGAAGGAAACACAAAAATATTTCGGAGACTTCTTTGGTATTTTCTGAAACCAATGCAGCAAAAAAAGAAGAAGAAGACTATCATCGTGTCTTTGTTCTTGTCTATGATTGCACAAGTTGCTTAAAATATGCACAGACGAATGTGAACACTTGAATTGGAAATTACATTATACCGACACCAATGGATATCGAAAAGCAAAAAACCGACAGATCCAACAAAACCGACGGCTAACGAGTTCTGAGGAGCGAGAACAATCTGCGTCAGAATCTTGACCGTGTCGTCAAACTTGACGTCACTAGGGTTCTTTGGAAGAATTAAGTTGGAGTATCTCACGTGCTCTGTCGGGCCGAGTTATTGAGGAGTAAACAAACATTTTACGCATCCTCCTGGTCGGCCAGATCAAAAGTGAAGAGATTTGCATATCTCTAGTACCAGGAGTCGAATGTCACTTGTCCAATGGGGTCGAAAAAGACGATTTCATCAACTGAGGTTATTGTAGGAGTAGCCTTCCGGTGGGCTACCGACAATTCCAGAAGGTTTTGTAGTTAATTTTTGCGTCAAAAAGAAACAACCGTCCAACAAGACAAAGAGAAAAACGGCTTTCGTGAATATCTGTATCGCGAACGCTTAACAAAGCCGTATGATTGAACCAGTAAGAGAGAAGAGAAACCCGATGGCCGAAATACAACCAATAAGGGAATAGGTGGATGTGTCAGTCAAACGCGTAGTTGGGGTTTCTGCGGTCTAGAAGTTCTCTGACAGGAAGGAGTCACACAGGCGTCTACAACATGTCATGGGTTAAAGCGAAATAAACTATTTTTTCTAAAAGACAGTAAGTTCACAAAGCTGGATTCTTCTGACGATTTTGTTTCTAGCAGAGAAGGAGGCTGAATGCGAAATGAGAGGTGCACTGTTAGCCAATAACTTCTAGCATTGGACCTCGCGCAACCATTACAAAAAATGGTTCTCGTAGCCTGAAAGGGGTGTAGTCCTTACTGACGCACACACGCATTGCACATGCAATAAATAAATCCAGGGCTTTGTGCCGCCATACGAATCAACACCCACTTGATTTACGTTGCGACATTATTTCGCTTCAAAAGAATCAGCGACGGCCTTAAATAGGAATCCTCGACGAATCGGCTCTTCGCGAAACCTGCAATCTTTTGATTTGGAGATTAAATTTAAACACCACAGCAGTTACAACATAAAATGCCCTATTTAAGCAGACTGCGCAATTTAAAATCAGCAATTCGTCTTTTAAGAAACCACCTTTGTCGACTATCATCGCTGCTATAGCTATGAAGTGTCTAAGCAACCACACTTCTTGCAACCAATTCGAACGCATCAATACTAAATTGCACTCAAACTGTCAGCATTGTTTAAGTCAAAAATGCTCCGTAACCAGCTTTATTCACTACCACAATTGCGTTGAGCCTTGGTTTAAAAAATGAGTCGGTCACTGATAGCACTATTGCAGGCGGGCGGACAAAAAAGAATTAGATAATGAACAGCTTTGTTGTCGCCTTCAATGGTTAACTTTATAATACTGTTAAGCAAGACTAGCCCGCTAACTAAGCTAATCGTAATTCTTATAATTGTTTTAAATATGGGTATTGTTACCGTCTTTACGTAGTGCCACATAGAGGAGTATTTCGGACAAGCGTTTATTCCGCTCGTACCGATCGATCAATTACGGTTAATGCTTGCCGAAAATGGCCTCCGAGAAATATCCAGGCACTGCCTAATGATCGACTGTTTCCACGCAAATCTTGCAATGAGCGACCAAGAGCCTCTCAATAGTGCACTAACCCGAAACAATACATTTCTGTAATGCCGTACATTGTTCCTGGTAATGTTTTATCAAAAATCGTTGTAGCCTTCAGCTGTGATACGCGCTGCCATATTTGTATTGTCGGTTGGTATTCGATGACAAATATACTCGGCCATGGAAAATGTAAATTTTCCTTCCATAAAATCCCATAATGGATTAACAGCTGTCGGTAACGCCATTGGTTTGCGCTGAATTGTGGCGGGAAAATTCGGTTGAACTATTTTTGAAAGCATTCGGCCAATCACAGGAGGCAGTAATCTTATGGAATCATTTATTTAGCCTTCAATTGTCAGAGGAGCAGATACCTGTCACGCGTTTCTGCGGCTCAGTGAGTTGACCCCCACCCCCCCCAGTCTGCGTATTTCGATGAATTGCGGTTCCCTAACAAATTGGTATTTTGCCGCGCGATGGGTAATCGAGAAATGTTCGGTGGAATCTTTTTCAGCTTATGGAATTCAACAAAAGGAGATCACAAGGTTGACATCTGTTCTCCTCAAAAGAATGGACATCCGTAAACGGGCAGCCGGGGAATAAGTGAAAAATCGCATTTATTATATCATCAATTGAAGACGATTATCATATATATTCAATAAGCAGATGATGATCGTGCATTCAAAATTTGGGTTTAATTCGAATTAAAAAAATACACTCGAGCCAACCGAATATCGAGTTGTAGCCATTTTCCAGGCAGTGGGAGGTCGGATGTCCTTCTTGCTTTCTATGGCGTCAGGTGAGGTTTACCAAAATTAGGAGAAAGTAGGTCAATCACGGCCAAGGCTGTGCATTTTTGGACTTTCATTTCATAAGTCAAATAGACCCAGCTGACCCCTGTCACGCCTTGCTGGGGCTACGTTGACCCGTGCATCGGATAATAATGATGAATTCGATTATCCAGATAAATAATCTACAAAAATAGGCAATCCGAAGCCCGCAACCAACTTGGAATCATTCTGAAAATATAATAAGTCATTACTGCGAACCCAGTGGCACCGGGAATTAAAACTGCGATATGTACAGTCTCGAAGGCCCCGCCAATCTTAAAAATTCTTAGTTGTCCTAGCGTCTGTCCGGATATCAAGGCTACCCGGTTGCCCGTTTCTAGAACGCGCAGAACGGAACTATAAATCGTATACTTCTAACGAGTGACTTTGTGCTTTCTTGATAAACATTGCCGCTTTCTACCTCTATGCTCCTTCGGTGGATCAATTATGGATGATTATTTTATTTTAGCGTGTTACAATTTCAATTCTACGGCTATTAGACCACTTCTTAAACTGTGTATCATTACCTTTGTCATAGCGAAGAGAATCGTATTGACCACATTTTTGAGTCTGATACTTCTCTGTAAGCATGTCGTAAACGTGCACCCTTAGCCCAGTCTGACCACTGCATTGTACGGTGGGTGGATTACAGACGCAGACCATGTTCCCAGACATACGATCGCTTTGCTGTCGTTTTAAAAGGTCCGGTTTCGATGCATTGGGGTATTTTTTGGCGTTCTCCTTGTCAATTTTTGGAATCTGTGTTCTTTTTTTATTTATAAAATGTCGTTTCGTTTTTTTAATGGCATTTCTATTTCAAATGAGGGAATTGACAACTTCAGTGGTTAGTTTAAGCGCTCAATCCATCATTACGAAGATCAGAATTATTAAAACGGTTACCGTCCCTCTCTCTCTCTGTGTGTACGTTACTGAAATGTTTCATCATTTCGTCCTCTCCTATGTTCATTTCGTCGTGAAGCACTATGATGCCGCGTAGCATTTCCTTTTCAGCAGCGGATTGTTGTGACAGCTGTAGCCGTTTGAAAGCGCCTCTTTGATAGAAGTTTTATTGTTTATAGTTAATGAATTGGATTTCGCTCGAGAACCGTATAAACTGATCGAAATACTTAACGCAAACTGCCGATCTCTGGAAATTGTAGATTGTTTTGGTCCAAAAGAGTCCAGAATCAGAGATTTATTCAAAACATTTCAGTCGACAGAAGACATGGCAGAACCAGTGCACAATCCTCACGGCCGTTCAATCAAAAATATCCTCTTTGTGTTAGAAATCATTATTAAAAAATGATGCGGATTTTGCAGAAATTTGGCCCATCTGCAATCAACACGATGCGAAATTTGGGAGGGGTTTATCCCTTAAACCTTACACGGTTAAGTCGGTACAGGAAGTGAAGATACACGACCATCGGCAACGTCCACAATTCGTTGATTTAATTCAAAGAGGACCAAATAGATTTGCTGAAAAACTTATTTTCTCAGACAAATTGTCTTAATTGGGCATTGGAAAACCCACCGAAATAAACCAAGAAGCCTTTAAATTTACTTTTTTGTCTAATTTTGTCATTGGGCAATTTGTCTTTCAAAACGAAGCTGGAAATACGCTTACCTAACTTTCTAACAACGGCTTTTGGCCCATTGTTGCTGTCATTGTCATTGACGATGTGTGTTTTCTACAAGACGGTGCGAAATCCACGCAGTCAACGAAATTATTTATTTATTTTGAGCGAAATTGAGAAGCAATTTGGCCGCCGAGATTGCAAGATTTAGCGCCTCTCAATGAAAGAGTTTAGGCAAATAAACCATAAACAAGTGAACCCTTTAAAGTCAAAGTGAAATGCCCAAATGATGCAGAAATGTCATCAGCGAAAGACTCTACGTGTGCTAGCTTCACGCGGTTCACGTTTGCAATGCACCATTTAAGCGTGTTCAAATTGAATTTTACAAAGAAAATCGTCTTTGCATAGCGAAGCAGTCGAGGTTTCGCATGGTTTGCTTGAAAACTACTCTTTTATACAATCCATCTCGATTTGAAGGATGCGCCGGTTTCTGTAATGTAAACGAAGGTATTCTTTGAAATTTCACCCTGGTTCCTGTACGTCACCAGTGACACTCGAAGGGAAGTTAAATGTTACGTTTAAGCAACTCTGCTGTCTCTAGACACCAAGGCGTCTTTTCGTTCGCATTGGGAAAAGAGCGCAGTCTGCTCAATCAACCAGAATATTCATCCATTCATACTATAACGCCGCCTTGAATCATTCGACTAAGTAGTCTGTTCATCTCTAAATTCTCTATAAAAGCCATCTCTTGTTGAAGGATGAGCCGGTTTCCGGAATATCTCCGAAGGTACTTTGTGAATTCGTTCGCGTTTAGGCGTCCGGCCTTTGTTAGACACTCTGGGTTAACAATGAGTCAGTTTCCGGCTGTTTGTATGGTTTTAAATGAATGAGACTGCAATTTTAAGATGTTGGCAATATTGATTCATCTATGTCAGCTACAACAGCACTCAGGTATTCTTCTTGGAAAATCATGGCAATTTATTTTAATCTCATGATTGCCATTTGCTATCTGATGTTTTTTATAAGAACGAGAGGACTATTGTTTTCAATATAATGCTGTTCCTTATTTTCTGTTGTTCTACATTGCTCACTTTTTATTTATGCGTCGTCCTTTTCCCAAATGTTTTTAAGTGGCCATAATCGACGGGTGATTGAGCCGTTCGTAATTGCAGATTGTTTACGCATTCGTTGATTGAACGATCAAGTTACCTTGATATTTTTTCCATCAATTGTTAGCGTTTTGCAGAATGTTTTACTGTAGGAGAAAACGGTCATTCTCCATTCATAATTAACCTCAACCATATTTCGGCATTCTTACCATGCCGCGTTTGTTTGACTCATCTATTCTCTCAATTGTTACATTTCGGCCATCTGGTCTTTCTTCTCTCTTATTGGTTCAACCATGCCTACCATGGATACATGTTTTGTTAAGCGCCCCCAATACGACTTTTCACGACACCAGTTTTTCTCTTTTTCTTTCTAGCGCAAAAAGTAAGCAGCCATAGCGGGATAAAACATGAACTTATTTTGGTAAATGTGACCGTAAAGGTTAGGGATTGCAAACCTTTTTTTGCCTATAACAAGGTACGATAGGACGTACCGATGACACGTGTTTGAGGAATGGGGGAAAATTAGCCGGAGTATTCTAAACCGCGTTTAGAACGTCTTATCTCTCCTCCCAGATATATGTGGTGATTGTCGAGGCTCAAATTCCTGGTGTTTTCTTCACTCGATTCGCCCCGGAATTATACGATTGATACTTGGTCTTTCCAGTCATGATGCGCTATCCTAGTTTGGTTTAAATGAGCCAATCGGTTGAGGGCGTACAAAGGCGTCCAATCATCTGTTGAAATTCGTACAATCAGCGTCCAGATTAGCGGTCTAGGCTGACAAGGTATGACAGAGCAAATAAAACGTGTGGTTCGGTATAAAACAGGGCAGGGGCAAGGGCCAATCAAAACATTCGAACAAAAAGGAGGTAGGAGTGACGCGATCTATCAGTTGAGGTGCAATATAATTGAATAAAATGGAATCAACAGTTATTTTGAACAATCGATATGCAATCGTCTTTGCTGTCCTCCAAGGCAGCCTTGCGTCCACAAGAGACGCCAGCATTTACACCAATCGCGGTGGCTATCGGCGTAACTGGGGATACGTAGACCAGATCGTCACCGTCCGATAAATGTTGTGTTTCGCTATTTGTGCTTGCAAACGACAGATCTGCGCTATTGGCAGACGTGAGGGTGGATAACTCTGTAAACCTCGCAAGTCATACTTACCATCTTTCCGAGTGGAATGTCTTAGTCATGTGGAGGAAGAAGAATAATCTCCGCGTTCACCCACCCTTTTTAACTGTAGAAATGCAACGGGTCATAACTGATAACAATGGTGTCTAAATGACCGCGGAAGTGACATTGACTTTCCTGACGCCATCGTAACACTAACAGATACTTAAACTGAATAAACGAATTTGGATAGGCAGTCTCTCTGAGATTAACAAAATCGAAAGCTCGACGGGCTCCGAACATTATCTCAAGACATCAAGGTGTACCAGACGTGTTGACCGCAGACTTCACAAAGCAGACATCCGATGGGCCATGCGAGGTATTATTTGCAGCTGTGTGTAACACTTCGGACTAAGGTTGGCGTCTTTCGAGCTGAAATGCATCAGATACCAACGCAATGTTTCGAAAATTGGTCACTATGCGTTTACAGATATGAAAGATTGACGGATTCCACCAATAAGACGTCGCTTTGTGAACACAGAGAAGCTGTCTGTCTGTCTGTCTGTCGTCGTAGTAGTAGTCGTAGTAGTAGAAGTCGTAGTATTAGTCGTAGTAGTAGTCGTAGTAGTATTCGTCGTAGTAGTAGTAGCAGTAGTAGTAGTATTACTCGTAGTAGTAGTAGTAGAAGTAATGGTCGTAGTAGTCTTAGTAGTAGTCGTATTTGTCGTAGTAGTAGTAGTATTCGTCGTAGTAGTAGTAGTAGCAGTAGTAGAAGTATTACTCGTAGTAGTAGTAGTAGAAGTAATGGTTGTAGTAGTCTTAGTAGTAGTCGTATTTGTCGTAGTAGTAGTAGTATAATGTCGTCAGCTATTCCGTAGGTCGAAATAACAGACTGCATCCCTAAACCGTGACCAGCTCTTCAAAGACGGAACAATGCATGGTGACCGCATGTGAGTTAATACATGCGAACAATTGGATTGGATAGAGGTGCAATTTTGAGAGCGTAGCAAAACCGTTACAGTTAATGAATAATTTTGCACAGTACGAGAGGTTTGCTTGAAAACTACTCCTTTATACAAGCCATCTCGATGTGAATGATGAGACGGTTTGTGGAATGCATTCAAGAACTAGGCGTCGCGGAAAACGTCAGAACGAGATAAATGTATTATTTCAACCATTTAACCATTTACATACGTTCAATCTCGAGTGCCACATCATTGCCCTGCATTGCGCCGATTATTTACTGTTACGCCGCATGGACTCAGTCGTGTGAGTAGTCTGTTCATCTCTAAATTCTCTATAAAAGCCATCTCTTGTTGAAGGATGAGCCGGTTTCCGGAATGTCTCCGAAGGTACTCTGTAAATTCGTTCGCGTTTAGGCGTCCTGCATTTGTTAGAAACTCTGGGTTAAAAATGAGTCGGTTTCCGGCTGTTTGTATGGTTTTAAATGAATGAGACTGCAATTTTAAGATGTTGGCAATATTTATTCATCTATGTCAGCTACAACAGCACTCAGGTATTCTTCTTGGAAAATCATGGCAATTTATTTTAATCTCATGATTGCCATTTGCTATCTGATGTTTTTTTACAAGTACGAGAGGGCTATTGTTTTCAATATGATGCTGTTACTTATTTTCTGTTGTTCTACATAGCTCACTTTTTATTTATGCGTCGTTCTATTCCCAAATGTCTTTAAGTGACCATAATCGACGGGTGATTGAGCCGTTCTTAATTGCAGATTGTTTACGCATTCGTTGATTGAACGATCAAGTGACCTTGATATTTTTTCCATCCATCGTAACGATAAGGAACAGTTCCTGGAAATGACAATAAAAAATGGAATAACTTCTAAACGATTTTCGAATGATTGTCGGTTGCCACTCCATAGACCCATTCTTCGTAACAACATTTTTCTCCGCGATGGATTATAAGTACGCAACATATTTATCCGTTGAGTGTGTTTAAATAAACTTACTATTACTGGTCAAACAGGTAAAAAATGTTTAAAAGTTGAACCCATTTCAGCAAATATTGTTCGAGAACGTTATACCATCCGGGCATATGCCTTTTGCGAATATCGAAACGTGGCCGACATGAAGGTCTTCAGTTTTCTTAAAAAAACAGAATAGCTACGGAAAACAAGCCAATCTGTTTTATAATGTGGAATACGTGAGTGCAGAAATTCGGGTTCCTTCTTTAAGCGGAACCTCGAATATCCTTGAAGACTTGCAGCTTCGGGGGCTTAATTCGGGTATTGACACGAAAGACACGTTGAGGAATCTATTTGGAAGGTTCTTCACGATTTCGCGATTTATCGGCTCCACCTTAAAGAGCTTCTTAGCGAGAAGGCAAATTTCGTTAAGTGGCCAAAATCGACGGGTGATTGAGCCGTTCTTAATTGCAGATTGTTTACGCATTAGTTGATTGAACGGTCAAGTTACCTTGATATTTTTTCCATCAATTGTTAGCGTTTTGCAGAATTTTTTTACTGTTTCCTTTCATAATTAACCTCTAACCTATTTAGACATTCTAACCATAGATGACTCATCTATTCCCTCAATTGTTATACTTCGGCCATCTGGTCTTTCTTCTCTCTTATTGGTTCAACCATGCCTACCATGGATAAATGACTTTTCACGACACCAGTTTCTATCTTTTTCTTCTTGGACGGTGGTTCTTTCTAGTGCAAATATTAAGCAGCCATAGCGGGATACAACATGGACTTATTTTGGTAAATGTGTACGTAAAGGTTAGGGATCGAAACCTTTTATTTACCAATAACAAGGTACGATAGGACGTACCTATGACACGTGTCAGAGGAATGGGGGAAAATAAGCCGGAGCATTCCCATCCGCGTTTAGAACATCTTATCTGTCCTCCCTGATATATGTGGCGATTGTCGAGGCTCAAATTCCTGGTGTTTTCTTCACTTGATTCGCTCCTGAATTATACGATCGATACTTGGTCTTTCCAGTCACGATGCGCCATCCTAGTTTGGTTTAAATGAGCCAATCGGTTGAGGGCGTACAAAGGCGTCCAATTAGCGTCCAGATTAGCGGTCTAGGCTGACAGGGTATGACTAAGCAAATAAAACGTGTGGTTCGGTATAAAACAGGGCAGGGGCGATGGCCAATCGAAACATTCGAACAAAAAGAACGGGGACTGACGCTACCGGTTGAGGTATAATATAATTGAATTAAATGGAATCAACAGTTGTTTGGAACAATCGATACGCAATCTTCTTTGCCGTCCTCCAAGGCAGCCTTGCGTCCACAAGAGACGCCAGCATTTACACCAAAAATGGTCGAAAATTGGTCACTATGCGTTTACAGATATGAAAGATCGACGGATTCGTCGCTTTGTGAACACAGGGAAGCTGTCTGTCGTCGTAGTAGAAGTAGCAGTAGTTGTGGTAGTAGCAGTAGTAGAAGTAGTAGAAGTAGTAGTAGTAGAATGTCGTCGGCTATTCCGAAGGTAGAAATACGCATCCCTTAAACCGTAACCAGCTATTCAAAGAACGGAATTATAAACGGTGACCGCTTGTGAGTGAGGTGCCAAATTTGGTCCGAACACATGGACTTCAATTACTTTGAGAAATATTTTCTCTGTGACTGACGTTATTGGCTTGCAATTTCTATTGGATTGAGGTGCAGTTTGAAGAGTTATCAAACAGACATTTTGAGCGTAGGAAAAAAAAGAATAATGAATAATTTTGCACAGCCGACACCTTTCATTCGATTTTCCAATGATTTGCCAGTTGACACTCCAAAAATAAACTCATTCTTCTTAGCAACATTTTCCTCCTCGATGAATTATAAGTACGCATCCTTTAATATATTTATCCGTTGACTTTGTTTTTAAATAAACTAACCATTACTGGTCAAACAGGCAAAAAAGTTCAATCAAAACACTTCAGTTCGAAAGTTGAAGCCATTTAAGGACGACTATTATAAATCAACAAGTATTTTTGGAAGATAAAGTACGTGATACCATCCAGGAATATGCCTGTTGCGAATATCGAAACGTGGCTGACATGAAGGTATTCAGTTTTCTTAAAAAAACAGAATAGCTACAGAAAACAAGCCAAACTGTTTTATAATGTGGAATACGTGAGTGCAGAAATTCGGGTTCCTTCTTTAAGCGGAACCTCGAATATCCTCGAAGCGTTGCAGCTTCGGGGGCTTAATTCGGGCATTGACACGAAAGACACGTTGAGGAATCTATTTGGAAGGTTCTTCACGATTTCGCGATTTCTCGGCTCCACCTTAAAGAGCTTCTTGGCGAGAAGGCAGGAGAAGGCATCGCTCACCATCTGTCTCGAGGTCTCCCTAAATCTGGCCCAGTAGATGATGTAGACGAAGAAATTAGTGGAGGAGTTTATTAGACTGCCGAGAAATACGAAACCCGCTGTTATTTGGCGGTAGAAGTAGATCTTGCAAATGGACCCGGTGCCACTGTATTGGAGAAACCGGAAGAGTCCATTGGGTATAAAGACAGACGTAAATATTGTAAAACAGATGAGCACGACCATGAGAGCTTGGTGGGCGCGTCGATCTGCTCGTTTTGGAAGTTGTTTATTTAAAGTGGCCTTCCTGGTCGTCTTGCAACGCCAGTTTTGAAGCCGCCTAGACTCCCGTATAATGAGGACCACTAGAATGGCCAGTATGGGTATTGGTGCCATGGCAACGAAGACGACGTCGCATATGGCATGCACCGCTATAAATACACCTGCTAGGTAGCACCACTCTGGGCCCAGAACGTCAAAGATGTACGACAAGACGTAGGGCAGTCGGATTATAAGGCAGGCGAAGACAACTAAACTAATGGAGCAGTGTATGTGCTTTATATTCCACTGTGTCCGAAAGAAAATTGGATGACAGATGATCAAGTATCTCTCGAAGCCGATACACACGATAATCCAGTTGCGTAGAAGCTGGGTCAAATTGATTCCACTTCTGATGACTCCGAGAAATATGTACGATGACAGGTATGTTCCATGTCTATTTCCCACTATGAAGGGGGGATAGTGGATTACCGCCTCCATTGATAAATAGACAAGATCGACCAGAGAGCTCGCAACCAAGAGGTAGTGGGTAGTTGGGACGGCGAGGCGATTGCGCAGAAATACCAGGAGACACAGAAGGCTTCCCAAAATGCCGATGCCAGAAATTGTCGACCCAACGTAGACAATAACGATTTTTCTGGTGTGTTTGATGACTTCGCTGGGGAGGGAAGATTTATTTTGCACCCTCGACAGAACTTTGGACGCGCACTGTAAAGGCACACCCAGGTGACCGCATGTGATCACGACGTTTGTTAGGGGTGACATTTTGTCTGAATACATTTGCGGCAATTACTTGTCGGTGTCGTCTCTCTGGGAGGGACGTGATTGGCGGAACATTTTTATTGGACAGAGACGGTGCACTGGAGGCGAGTTATAAAACGCTGAGAAAGTGTGAAGTGACTTACTGCGTGTTACTGCTGTTAAATATTTTAACAGTAGACTATTAGAAATCAAACCTGTAAAGAAATGTTTGTCAGTGGTTTACTTAAATCTTCACTGATTATTGCGTTTGTTGACAAACACCTATTATTATTTCTCTGCCGAACACGAATTCTTGGGTTTTTAAAAACATACTGTATTTGGGTTCCATTTGATATTCTCTCAATCTTCTTTTGAGCCATCAAAATGCTCTCTAGCAAAACCTCAGGCAATCCAGGCAATCTACTGGTTTAAGTTGAGGGACACGCCTGACCTGCGGGATTTTGGTCCTTGACGACGTAGAGTTTTGATGACGGTAGCCCTCTGTTTCTAATTCACTGGGTTTTAGCTCTTGATCGTTTTGATCCAACAGGGTGAGATCTTGCTTGGAGCCGACATCGAGTTAGATCATAAGTGGTCTTGTATGTCTGACATTTCAAAGAATTGTCCCCACATTTGACTTCGTCTCGCACTTGCTGCTTAGTTAGTGCAGATTAATTTATCCGTGGTATCGGCCACGGTGGAGTTTGGAGTGTGTCTGTTTGAGGTTGTGGGCAGCTGTCTTTTATACTGATAACAATTTCGAACAGGTGCCAATCAATACAGGTAACGAGTGAGGATTGAGGAGATTCTGAAAGAAGAGGTTACATGACTGTGTGAGCAGATTCCTTGCCTTCCTGTAGGTGACCAAACACTTTTTTTTTTACCGATAAATCATTTGCAAATCCTTCAATGTGATTTCTAGAATTGTGTTCTCATTTTGTCCCTTGTAGTAAGGGTTTACTTATGGTCTCTCTCATCTGTTTAAAGACAAACTCAGATCGTAGCGAAGTCCGACCTATTGGCGTTTGATTATGCTGCATTCAAGCTCGCAGGTGACCGAACTACAAGGCTTCGTCTATTGTGGCAACATTTAATGTTGGATGGTAAATGCAGTCATTGGGGCAATTATTCGTGCCGTCTTCTGATTCGGTAAAATGAGGCCAACCATATTTTTTTTAATTGCCGCCAATGCGTCGTCGGTATGTTCGTAAAGATCGAAACAGAACGCTTGACAGTTATTTCGTTTCACTCGGGAAAAGCTGCGTTCTGAAGAATATATTCATTTGCGCAATGCTGTTGCTGTTACTACCACGAAAGGTGACAGTCTAACCATTGTGACATCTTTGTATGTAGGCAGTCCACGTCACTTGCACAAGTAGGCCCAAGATGCAATTGCGTATGTTCGTCACTACGGCAAGCCTTACCTCTTCATGACGTTCACCTGCAATCCAGTCTGGGCGACATACGGCAGCTCCTACTTTCTCGGCAATCACCAGTTGATAGCCACGACACCACTGCGCCTGTTTTCTGACATAAGCTCAAACTGTGTCTTGGTGTTTGGGTTTGGTTTGTTCGCTGTTGGATGTACTGCGTGTAATGGCAAAAGCGAGGACTTCCACACGCCGATAAATTGACCTGGCGGCGTAACAAAATCTTCTCGACAAAATCAAAGGTGCTGAGATACCTGAGGTCGATACGGAATTGCATGATGGTGTGGTTAAAAACGTGATACCTGGGACTTGTGACGAATTGAATCCCACTTTCCCATGCATGATAGGCGAACAGCGTCCCAAGCGATACCCCCGAGCATTTGTGACCAAAACAGTTTCAGGCAACGCCGCGTAGTGACGCAGATAACCTGGAATGGCGATTAATGCGTAGCCAGTAAAATGCGAAGCGTCAACAGATGGGTTGTCCAGATTGCCATTTGCTATAAAAAGAATACAAAGCGCACATAAATGTTGAGAACTGCAACTCCGTCAAGTCGATCAAGTACATCTGCAAGTGCGTCAGAAAATGCAGCCGTCTTTGGCGTTAATATCGACGAATTACAATGTTGCCAGCCGGACGATATATAGCAGCAATGAGGCTGTATGGCGTATTCTTACGCCCCCTGGCACTGTCAAAGGCCTTCTGTTGTCTACCTAGCTGTACATTGATAAGACCGGCCAGAATATCAACTGATTTCTTCGGGTTGTGCAAGAATGACGTACTTGCTGTTATCCATTGTGGGAACTTAACACAAGTGAAATCGTGTGAACGATGCAAACAAGAGGAGCAAATCGATTGACAACGCGGGTTGTGCCAGGAAACCGCCTGCATCCCAATCAGGACAAATTTTGCTTCCTTCGCCTGCTGTTGGCAAATGCACCCGGGTCAACTTCTTTCAAGCAATTGAAATTGTCAACGGTCTCCCATGTGTCACTCTATTGGGGAACGACCTCCAACGGAGTTATGGGAGAGATATAAATCGCCATGACCCATGATATTTGCCAGCTTGCACGCACTGCCAACACTAATTGGACGCTGAGCAGTACAAGGAGGCGTTCATTATGATTGACGATTTGCGCTCAGATATTAGACAAGTAGGGAATGGCATCACCGATTCTATCTACTGCTGCAGTTGGTTCGTTGGACGTGACAATGCGCCGTGAACAAAATTGCAGTATTGATTCCATGTTTTCGTTTGCACAATCCAATTAACGATGTAGTGGATATCTTCTTTTTAAATAAGCCCGTGGGACTGGTAAAACGTGCCTTCTTCGATTGATTGTGACAGAAATTCGATTGCACAATCACGTCGTTGCCTTGGTTTTTGCTTCGTCTGGGTTAAGCTGCCACATTGCTAATGGCGCACAAAAATTGGCTCATTGCAAGATTTGCGTGGAAACAGTCGATCATTTGGCAGTGCCTGGATATTTCTCGGAGGCCATTTTCGGCAAGCATTAACCGTAATTCATCGATCAATATGATCGGAATAAACGCTTGTACGAAATACTCGTCTATGTGGCACCATGTAAAGACGGTAAATATGCGTGTTCAGTTGCAAATGAGCAGGCTATTCTTGCTGCGAATAATAAGTGAAAGGAAACTGTTTTGGAAGCAGACGATGTTGTGCATTAGCTTACAGAATCGTCAATTACAGTAGTGGGGTTAGATCTCTAATCGGACAACTTCTCACATGGACAATTTTATGTTGCGTGTTCGAGAGTCGTGATACCAGTCAACTACTGTATCCGGACCGAATATTAGAGATCACGAGGACCAAAACGTTCGCATGAAAATGAAATAATATAACAATGCTATTTACGAAAAGTGCCCTTTTTTATGCTTCACCTGCTCCGGCGAAACTAAAAATATGGGAAAATAAGGAATTAACGATTTGCGATATGCCGCCATTCCTGTAGGTATTTAACGATGTTACCTACATATCGTATTTAAACTTGGATAAATTTAAATGGATGGGATATGGCCATCTAATATTCGTGCAGCGTAGAGGTGGCTTTGAACGACATTTTCTCTTGGATGGAGAGCATAGGCAGGTCACCAGAAAACGAGTTTATTTTTAAAAGAGCCTACGAAGGGTTAAAATTTTAAAATAACGCGTGAACAATTTACAATAGAGGCGTTCTATTTCCGAGTTTCCTGAACTAGAGAACTGTGAAAAAGTAGCAACTTACTCAATATGTTAAGGCAACAAAACCGACTGTTGAAAATAACTCCCAGGAGCTCGAGGCAAAATTGAGGAGCAAAGCGATGATCGGAGTATCAACATCGGCTAGCAGTAAAAGAGTAATAATTTCTCTCTTACTATTTTTGGCTTTATCGATCAGGAGATAGATAAGACTGTTTTATCTTAATTTCCGAAGAAATGAAACGACGCGATTGTCATTAGAAATCAGCTGGAAAACATCAAATTTAGATATGCAACATAGTTTTCATAGAAAGACTAACCGATATCGGGAAATCTTTCGGTCAGCGAAACACCCGCACAATGAACTTGACGGAAATGAAAAATCTGTCATTCTTTCGTTGGGGTTCAAGGCGTGTTCTATTCGTTGACGAAAAATTACTTACAATTACAGATAAAATATTCTAATAAAAATTTGCATAAATGCTTGAAATATCAACTCAGATCATGTTGATGTGCGTTTTGGCATTTCGCTTGCAACAAAAGGTAAATTTTTTTGTGCCGCATTTAGCGTGAACACCTATTGTTTCCCAAAAGAAAGGCATATTGTTTGAAAAGGAAACAATAAATTTGGATTGGTGGAATTTAATTGTTTTATTCTTGTCACGAGGAGAGCTGCTAGTCCCTTGGTTTTTTTATGTCAGCATCCTTGCTCTGTTGGTGAGGAATCTGTGTTCGACTTCAAGGTCTGGTCACCAAAACGTGTTTACCTGGGGGTTGGCATCTGTAAAGATTGCCGACACGATGGTTTGTCTTCTGGTAGGAGATTTAGTTTATTTTGATTATCAAGGGCAGGCTTGAATTAAAATAAACGCTACAAAACACTTTGCAGCTTTTAGACGCCAAAAAGGAGGTTTTCAGGCGCTTGGGTGGTCTTCAAGGGTTGGGCCAAGTCTAGACTGAAAAACTCTTCGAGGAGGATATGGAGGAGGCTGGGTGTCCGACCACGTTTGACGAACGTCGGGGCCAGTGAATAATCGCATGATTGTAAAGGGTTAGCACGAAGAGAGACCTTGGTGGACGCCGAAGGAGGTCAACGGCCCGTCGGGCAGACATTGGAAAACGAGACTGTCGAGAGAGAGAGAGAGAGAGAGATAAAGGTTTATGGGTGGGTAGGTTTTATGCGATGGATGTCGGGTTATCAAGTCGATCTATAGTTTGTGCTGCAAGCAGTCACTATTGCCGGCGGTCCTGGTTATCAGAGCCTCCACGGGGTATTTACAGTAGCACTATTAGTAGTGGGGTCCGATGGCGTGGCGGTTTGCATCCCTGACTTCTTCTCCCAAATTGGGTTACCATGGCGACTCAGACGCAGATGGATTCCGCCACTGTAAAGGATTCCAGAGAATCGTGAGGATAAAACGCAGGAATCTTGCTTTATCCTCCAGTGGGAGGAGATAGCTGTTGTCGAATTCGATTGTTTTGTTCGCCCGTAAATGCCTTCTGTTGATTTAATTTTGTAAATTAATAAAATTCTGTTTGTCTCATTGTGAGGAAATTAATATTCCGGAATCCACGCACTCATGGTGGCGATTATATAAAGGGCATATCAAACCGACTGTGAAATGATTAAAATTGCATACACTGGCCTAGTCTAGATGAACGAGCTGAATTACGAATGAACAACATATTGTTTATTTCTTTACTTCAACCAGCGGTAGATATTTAGAAATCAAATAAATTACCCGTCAATTTCACTATCCACTGCGTACGGTGGTATCCCTAACTGATGAAGTGAATTAAACACTGGAACAAAATTAAACACGGTTGGATCATTAATCGCGTAATCTTACAGAAATGAATTTTTGTTGATGTATTAATTATTACCCTTTATAAATATTCCCTCAGTTCTTTACTTTTGAAACGGTGTCGTGATTCGCAGTTCCACGATAACTTAACCCGCTAAACCTTTTTATGACATACGCGTCTAAAAAGGGTAATCAAAGAGATCGCAAACCAAAGCATAATCAAGATTGTTTTCCTGATTTAATTATACAGCGTTTGTGGGCGGAAATCAGTCACTACAGAACTGCCCCCTTAGACTCTTCGTCGACAGGGGAAGAGATACAATAAGGATGGCTGGTGGGGATGCAAGTTCACAGACGGTAAATTAACGGGCAAAGTTATTTTAGATGCGGGGTTGTGCGGCTGACGCGACCGCTTCGTGTACGGGTGGTCGTCAATGTGACAGTCGGCTCCGGACTGATTCGGGCAGGGGCATGAGAAGAATGCACAATAGATTTTCCTGGGGAAATCGCGTCGTTCAGGTGGCTAGTCAGTTCGGGGGGATTGCGAATTGGAACAGTATTGAAAAAGGGTTAGCCGACGAAAGCAATCTTGAGTCGATCAATTGAAACCGTTTCATGGCGTCCATTCATGGATATTTTAAACGTTTTATCCGAACGAGAAAGTACGGGAAAAGGACCATCATATGGTGGTTCAAGAGGAAGACGGACTTGATCACAACGGAGAAAAACGTTGGCGCTCTTTTGCAGTTGTGGGTTGAAAAAGGAGCCTGACTTCTGGGGTCTGGTTTCTTTAGGCCGAACGCTCAAAAAAACTGCTTAGCCTCTGAAAAACAGCGGAGACAAACAGGGACGGCTCTGCTGCCTTTGGGTTAACAAACTTACCCGGTAAGCGGAGAGTTGCACCGTAGACCAATTCCGCCAGGCAGGAGTCGACGTCGGGTTTAAAATTCGCACGAATTCCAAGCAGGACGAGAGGCAAATTGTCTACCCAATGTTCTCCGTCATCCTGAGCCATGAGGGAGGACTTCAGTGTTCGATGGAGGCGCTCAACCATCCCATTGGCCGCGGGATGGTAAGAAGTTGTGCGGATTCGCTCGCATCCAAGAAATTGGCACATATTTTGGAAAAACGTTGATTCGAATTGTGCCCCTCGGTCGGTTGTCAAACGACGCGGAGATCCGAAGCGCGCCACCCAGTTATGCAGGAAAGCGAGAACGACCGTTTCTGCGCCGATGTCCGCTAGCGGTATGACTTCGCACCAGCGGGTGAAGCGATCTACACAAGTCAGCAAGTAGCGGAAAACCTTGACGAGGGCCGACTTAATCAACTTGAACTTGGCTAAACCTTACGTCGGATTCGTCGAACGTGCCGATCGGTGCCCTGGTGTGACGAATGACTTTTAACTGTTGAAACCGAAGGCATGCCAGTGTTCACATGCGGACGTTTATTGCAATCCCTTCCACGAAAACCTTTTAGCCACAAGTCGGGTGGTTGCGCGATTACCAGGGTGCGAGAGACCATAAACCATTTCGAAAACTTGGTGCCGCATGCATTGCGGAACTAGCGGGCGAGGGGAAGCTTTGGTGTTGTCGCAGAGCAGAGAACGTTGAGACCGCGGGAGATTAAGGTTTATGAGGGCTGTGTCGTCGGGCCCAATTTGAATACCCTCGTGTTGCTGGGCGTCATACATCTCCTCGTAGTCGATACCATTAGCGAGCTGCAGACTGTTCAACTCAATGCGCGAAAGGGCGTCGGCAACCTCATTATCTGCGCCGCGGATATGACGGAATTCCAGGTCGATCTGGGAGAGGAAATCGAGTTGTCGGATCTCGCGTTCGTTGTTGCGAGAAGAGTAGGAGGCCATGGCATGAATCAATGGCTTGTAGTCCGTGAAAATTAGAATGCGGCCACCTTCCCCAAAATGGCGAAAATGCTTTACGCTAAAGTAAGACGCCAATAATTCATGACTAAAGGTGCTGTATCAGCGTTCCGTTTGTGATAAATACTTCGAAAAAAACGGTAGTGGTTGTCGGTGATGCTCGTCTCCTTGGTTTAGTACAGCGCCGATTGCAAATCTTCCTCGTTAGTATTTTTTTATTCGCCTGAAAGTATTCTGAGTTTCATGTAAATTATCGTAAATTCTTGCATCATTTTGTTTAGAGTACATTTTGATTCTGAAAGTGTTTGTTCTCGTGACTGTTAAAGTTAGCGATTGCTTGTCTTTTATTAACCTGCGATAATACTTGTCTTTGGTACGTGTCGGAGGAACGGGAAAAAGGAGCTGGAGCAGTTCTAATTCCTGGTGTTTTCTTCACTTGATTAGCCCCGGAATTATACGATTGATGAATCTCAAACAAACCAGCACACTTCCCTGTTAACGAAAGACGCCCACCTTCGTTATCAACACTTTACAAACAAACAACAACCATATGGAAAAGTAAGGAACATTAATTTCGTAGTAATCGTTAACTTCTTCAACAGTGAACTGTATAAATATATTATTATTATATTTATTATTATATTAACGCATTAAATTAAGACTTACAAATAAAATAAAATATAAAAATTATAGTACTTGAAATTTATGAATTTAAATTATATTTCTAGATTGTAGAGCGAATCAAATGAGGTGACAGAAAAAATGCTGGGGAATCAAACGCGACAACCGTTTTTATCTACATAATTTGAGTTGTTTTTTTCACGTTATTATTGCAATATAATCTGATTAAGGCACAAACTGGACGATAACAGCGTGGCTTACGTTATCTGCTAAGAATGCTGAGTTAAGGAATGATAAAGGTTTGACATAACCTAGGGTTGATATTAACCTATTTCTGAAGAAATAGAGTTCTGCTGTCATCCATAATCACATGGAACATGTGATAGTCATCTACTGGAAAACATTAAATTTAAGCGCGTCATAAATATGTTTACTCGAAAGCATTTATGTCTATTCGACAATCTTTAAAATATAATCGTTTATTTTATTTTAAAATAATGAGTACAGGTTTGATTGTTTTTGATTGCGAAAAACTTGTATTTAGTCAGCCACCAATTGAGTCAGTTCTCCCACCTGAAAAGACGAGAGAGACTTCCATAAGCTAACTTTTTGTAAGCTTTATTCAACGACACGTCCTCCCGGTAAATGTAAATTAATGTTATCTAATCTATTTTGAATAAAAAACAACATTAATCATTCCTGCAATCTTGAAATTCCAATTTTGGATGATCACGCCCTCTTTAGGATATTTCGTCTTGGATCTTGTTAGTAAGTAAACTCCAACCTAAACGGCGGAGTAAGAATGCTATTGTGTCAGTCGACCTTGAAGCGGGGAAGTCGATCCAATAAGTCGAAGTAAATTTCGAAAAGCAAAAAAAGTAATCAATGCCTCCTCCAAAGACATTTCATGCACCAGCTTCTGTCATCCATGGACTGCGGATTCCACCCAAGATTCTCCAGGGTAGAAGCTGTGGAGCGGGTTCATCCTCTCGTATTTTAGATTGTTGTGATCCGGCCAACTCAACAGCAGCTCTTACTCTTTCTCCTGTAATAACAAATTGAAGAATCTCAAACAAACCAGCTCACTGCCCTGTTAACGAAAGACGCCCACTTTCGTTATCAACACATTACAAACAAACAACAACCATATAGAAAAGTGAAGACATTAATTTCGTATTAATGGTTCACTTCTCTTACAGTGAACTGTATAAATATAATATTATAATATTTAGGGTTGATATATCCCTATTTCTGAAGAAATAGAACGAATTCTGCTGTCATCTATAATCACATGGATCATGTGATAGTCATCTTCTGGAAAACATTAAATTTAAACACGTCACAAATATGTCTATTCGACAAAAGTGTTGAAGTTGTTCCAGACAATGGATTTATTGCTGCATTGTGGATTTAATGCATATGAATTACCTAATGGACCAATCTAAAAAGCATTGGGCATCGTATAGTTGAAGACAAGCCGTGTTATAAAAAATACGAATGACTAGCGAATATTAGCGACGATTAAACCTTGAGACGTTAAAGGTATCGACTGCCAGTAATGACCTTGAGATATAGGCTGCTTGCCCTGAATGTTTGTGGCCTGTCTGGTGGCGCGCTTGGCTGTCAGAAAAGAGAGAATACGAGACAGTGTCTCTTAGTTCCCCAACACATTTCTTTCCTGTTGTTTTATTTTTTTCTTACATGTTCGCAGAATCTTGTTGTGGGTCAAAGAGAGCCAGAAAATAACATACATTAGTTGTTTTTGCAAAACGGAACTGAATGAATTTCGAAACCCATCATAAACCCTTAAATATCTCCAAAAACTGCAACTTTGTTCATTATTCCTTTGTTCTAATATGTTGCTGTCCAGTAGAAAAATACCTTGATGGAATCGGGGAAATTGAGGGTTCCTTTTGCTCAGATCAACATAATTTCGTTTTTAAATGAAGGCGGTTATCATGGAACAATACTTTTCATTGTCAATTAACCCCGTTTATCCTCTCTTTCCATGACTGAAGATACGTTCTCCCACAACTTGTCGTCGCACCCTTCTAAAGTCTCAACCTGAAACCAAAAACATTCTTGAACGGAAAGCGTTTTTCTTCTTTGAGTCTTCGTAACAAGGTGTCTTGAATGTCAAGGAGAGAGTGCTTTTTGACCATCTTTAACCAGCCAGATTTGATCGGATTTGGCGTCTGGGTTGTTGAGGTTTAGAAGGCGCTGGTATTCCAGCAGAATCTTTTCGCAGTGGAAAATAAATCGCAAATCAGACACCCACTTGTTTTACGTTGCGACATTATTTCGCTACAAAAGAATGAGCGACGGCCTTTAATCAAAATTCTTGACGATTAGCCTCTTCGCTAAACCTGCAATCTTTTGATTTGGAGAGTAAATTTAAACACCACAACAGTTATTACATAAAATGCCTTATTTGAGCAGACTGCACAATTTAAAATCAGCAATTCGTCTTTTAAGAAACCAAAATTGTCGACTATCATCGCTGCTATAGCGATGCAGTGTCTAAGCGACTACACTTCTTACAACCAATGTTGATTTTGTATTGAGGTAGTTTTTTGTTGAAGCATTAGAAAAGGTTTACTTGATATGGAAAGTCAAATGTTTTTAAAACTCCTTTGACGTAAGTTTAAAAATACTTTACGAATGTGTATGGTATTTTTTATTTATCAGTAAATCAAAAATGTTGACACCTTATTTTGAGGCTATTAATACCTTTTTGACGTGAGTGTCGCTAATAATTTGGCCAAAGGCGGATGAAAGGTTACATATTTAGTTAGCTTTGGAATTTATCATTAAGTCTATTCAGGCATTCCCGATAAAAGGACGTTTGTTTAACCATTCTCCTTCGAAACGGATAATGCTCCATGTAATGGAAATGTTCTCTCCCTGAATTGAATTGTTGTAGACATTTAACCCAGTCTATGGGGTCACTCTAAGCAATCAAGTCAAAATAATTCACGCGATGTATATAATAAGACGGCTCTTGAAGGCATTGGCATACATTTCTATAACTTAACTTATTTTCAAATGGCTTGGGACTCGGAGTAGGACCTAAACGATGTTTGCCTGTAATGCGAATGTGGATTCCCTAACAGCATCACAAGCAGACGTCGATGTAGTCCAGTTGTCTGCAAATAAGTGTCTTCTCGTGAATACATCAACATGCGTTTCTATTGGGTTTTTTCTAATCTCTAGTCTAAGGAATCAGGTAGAAATAATTCACCTTCCGATGGCCAGAATAACGCGTTGGCCTAACTTTGTATTCCTTTAAGGTTTAATTTGCCTTTCCTGAAATTTTCCTATTTGTTATTTTTAGTTATTCGTGTTGACGTATTCTGTATATTGTCAACTTGCCCAGCAGGCGAAAGCGTGTAAAACTAGCATTCATAGCGAATAACAACTATTCTGAAAAACATGAATTTCGAGCTATACCCAGTTTTTAGAGCTTCTTTCTTAGCTAGTATAATCTGATCTTAAAAAAATCTGTGTCTTTCCGAAAGTAATGCTGGTGAACCTTAAAAACTGCTCGAATAAGGAATCACCGAATTGCTGCGTTATTCAGTCGTTCTTGAGGAAATTATCCGACATGAACTTCGATTGGTTTTGCAACGGCCCGCGGTCTGCAGCGGACACAGTCCTTTCAAAGATGGCAGATGTCGAATTCCCCGAATTCCCGTGATTTTAAGTGGCATTTAAATAGTACGCACCTCCAATCTAATATAAAGAGTATCATCGTAATAATAATTCCTTCAACGCCAAATCCATCGATAAACAAAATAGGATTGACCAGACATAGTGGTAAATGTTTTACTCCTCCAGAGTTGACAGTGCCGCGAATGAAATGGAAAGTAATGTCGCTGTGTTCCGGTTTTACATAAAGCTTAATCTCCTTCAATGCAGGTTTTTAACTACGTAAACATGTATTGAATACTCTCTATTTATAAGTAAACGGTAATTGAGATTTCTTATTTTTATTTCATGATGCGTGATGAAGGTACTTAATGCATTACCGCAAAAGATACAAACACGGACTGGGGACAGAAAGACGCTTTAGAGTTTTTTCCATGGATTATACAAAGGGCGATAGGAAGCCTACGTAATTCGCTTGTTTATTCTCGATGTAAGGATCCTACAAAGTGTCCTTGACATTTCTCGGGCCAAACATATATGTCTTGGGTTAATTGTAATTTTACTCTCACAACTTGATAAATGGAATTGTTGCAGACATTCCATCTTTAAATGATCACAAACCGAGGTGAAAACACTAGTGTACAGAAATTGGTTGAATATTTTAAAGTCGATTTCAATCTCTACTAATCAAGCAAATTTCCTCGCTTCTCAGCTAACGAAGTCATTTATCGCATATTACTGAGCTGAAGACAAGACACATCAGTAATCTCGAGATATCAATTATTAAAAACATTAACAACTATTCATGAGGCTTATTTTCGGTCGTATTTTATCGAAACCTATCCCCAATAAGCTGAATGAGCAGTAATGTCGCAGCAATTCGAGACGACGCAAGCGTAAAGACGTTGCAATTATTCGATCGAAATACTGCCGGGGTAAAACGTCTATTCAGTCCAACGGGGCGCATCAAAGAATAATATTTCTCCAACCCTGTGGTTGACACTTTCTGCCCTCATTGGATGTATTTCAGACGCTGGGTCTCTCTTCTCTCTCGTGTTGGTTCACCCATACTTACCATGCATAAAAATCGGACAAGTAGTGAATGTCCGAATTACGATATACCGATGTTCGCATAGCCATTAAACGGTATTATCTACGCATTGGTCGAAGAGATTTACACAGGAACTTGAAACGATAAACCCAAATTGCACCAAAACGACCTTCAGTGTTTTAGTTTAAAATGCTCAAACGCCTGCTTTATTCACTGCCAAAATTTGGCTGAGCTTGGTTTCAAAACTGAGTCGCTCACTGGCAGCACTACTAAAGGCTTTATTCGACGTGTAGGTTCAAGTAAAATGGATGATTCTCAAGTGGGTATGTAAAACAATTCTAAAGATGTTAGTTAAATGTACTTAAACATGAATGAATGGTTAAAGGCACTCAGACTAAGCGTAATGTTTCGGGTGTCCATGCTTTCAGGTCTGGACGTTTAGTGGGTTGATGCATTATTCTTCCTCTTCTTTGGCGGTCCAGAGTCAGCATGATTCAAGGTGATGACGTGATTGTACGGCTCCTTGAAAATTTAATGTCCGTTCTTTAGTCAAGGCTTTAAAATGCACATTTGCCACGAAGCGTGTCTGGATGAAGGCTTGAATATGTTGAAGGCAATTGACTTCTTATTCAACCAAAACCTTAACATGTCCGACCTTCACGGTAAAAATATTATTATCACTGGGCTCATCATAATCCTTCAAAAGATCGGCATTATAGGCATCCTCTTTTGGGACTTCAAGAAGAAGTTCACCGACATCGTCCTGATGTAGCGCCATTTGAATAGAAACAGCTACAGTTTCTTTAATTTCGATTATCGTTATCCTTAAGACGATTATTGAAAATGAGTCAGAAACCAAATTAGGAGAAACGTGATCTTTAAGCCGCGACAAAATTTGGTTAACTTCAGTGGCATTTAAATGTTGCTTCTGTTGCATCAGTCAATTTTGTTGGATCTGTAAGTTATTTTTGACATGATCATATTTTAACTTTACTCTAATGCACAATCACCTCACATATTTATACCCGTGACGCGAAGCTCAGTTCCAATAATTAAAACGATGCCCGCCAACGCAATTTCGTCTTTTCGATATCCATTAGTGTCGGTATCATTTAATTTCGAATTCAAGGGTTCGAATTGGTTTGTGCATATTTTAAGCAACTTGTGCAATCAAAGACAAGAACAAAGACACGATGATAGTCTTCTTCTTCTTTTTTTGCTGCATTGGTTTCAGAAAATACCAAAGAAGTCTCCGAAATTTTTTTGTGTTTCCTTCGTAGCTTACAGGACATTCTGACTTCGTTATACGAATGTTCTAAGGGTCCGTAACGAATGCGAAATTCATATTAGGCTATTTCAAAACAAAGTGGTTATTGTGACCCATAAATAACACAGCTGGACTATTTTAAACCTTTCGGCTATAGAAAAACTGACCAATTACCTTTACAGCTAGCAAATTGTATCAATCATCCACATGTTATCTTTGGTGTTGCATGGGAATAACCGAAACGCGATACTAAAAGATGACTGCCGTCCAAAAGATAACGACAATCAAATTTCAAATGTTTCTGACGAAACCAGTCTATGCTTGCCAAGGTTTTGTGTCTAGGATCATTTTCGCACTGAAAGACCCAGACACGGGTCGTCTTGAATTGCTGGCGGAAGCAGCAGTGTACAATTTACATTCAACGAAAATAATACCGGAAAAAACGGTTCCAAAACATGGTGGTTTGACCTCGACAATAAGCCTTAGAACTTATTTTCCTGGAATGCAACATAGCATTATTGCACAACAGGTTTAGTTGAAGCTATGCTTCATGTTAATGGTGAAAAATAAAAAGAAAGAAACCTTTGATGGGTCGGCGTTGTTAGAAAACTGCACCCAGGTTGTCGGTTATAAAAGAGCCGAAATTTGAGATCTGACGACTGCGAGTGAATGACAATAACCAACACCGTGACATTAAAAGATGTTTTATTAAATAGAAATCTCGATGATTAAGCAAACTGGAGCGGGTCATCGACATGCCGAAGCGTGTTCTACAATTTAGAGAGGAGGTGCAGAGCAGTTTGCGATAAGTCTATACTAAACAGGTTCTGGTGTCTCGCCATTCTGACGATGAAATTCATTTTCCAAAAGAATGATTTAAAAATTTGAGAAATCTCGAGAGGACAGGAATAAAGAATCTCGAGCTGCAGTAGCCGTGAAGCTTTTGAGCGAAAATATATGACGGGAAACACAGCGCCTAGATCCAACGTAGGACACTGCGGAATTATCAGTAAGCTTGAAGAAAATGCAGTCATTTAGACCGTACATATCTAAGGGCCTACTAGGTTGATTTGGGCGATGGGTTCTCGTCAATCTAGGCGAATACTTTCAAAGGTCACAGAGTTTGCTTTTTTCGAAAAAGCTTTCTCAAACAATTCGGATAGGTGTAATTTCTCCGTAGACTGCAGACTCATTTTTTACCTAAATTGCGAACGAATTGTAGATAATACGACACGGTGGGTTAGTGATGGTTTGGTAAGTTGGCAATATGTGGACGACCCCCATTTATATCATCTATTTACTAAGGAATTTCGAATCAGCGGAAACAAAAACGGATGAAATTGAAATACTAACACAATAGAGGTAAAATGCACGCAACAATAATATTCATCAGGCCGGGAGACAATGTTACCGATACAAGGAGCATAATCTGTTTAAGATAACTTAAAAAAAAATGTGACAGAATTCCTTCATCGTGAAAACCTCAAAATAAGTAATCAAATTTTCACGTTTCTGATTAAGTAATAGTAGAACATAAATTCTTAGGTGTTTTTAAACTGAAATTGAAGTGGACCGAAAAATGTGGAAATAATTAATTTATTATTTCATCAGTTATCCACGGACTGTTGGTGAAACGGGTGATCTGGGGGGTAAGGTAGGTTTTCGAAGGTCTTGTAGATTGCTTTCTATTCTTTAGAAAATAGTTCCAGATCTCATTTCAGGAAAATTTCGATGATCGCCTAACATATGCAAGTCCTGTGTTTTTTTAACAATTAAATGTGTTACTCAAATTATTTAAGTAACTCAATCATTATTATTTTTGTTATTTTATTGACACATTAACTGAAATCCCGTTTTTGTAATAAAATAATAATCAATGATTCCCACAAATGCGTCCAGCAGCATTTACAGGTATAAAGTATGTTTTAGATTTAACAACGTGCATTAAATGCTTTTCTGGCCGTTAAAATTACATCAGCACACATTCGCTCACGGGAAATCTGTCTGCCGGCCTGTATTTTTTTTTATATCCACACTCTGTCGGCGAAAGACTTGCGTTCGAATCCCGCGTTAAGCCAACTCGTAGGCATCACCAACAAAAATGGCAGATCAACTTTATTAAAATAGTTCAATGGCCATCCAATTCGTTTTCGTCAAGTGAGCAGTCCTTGACACGTTTTTGGGGAAGCCACCTGTTCACCTCCATTGAACGTGGATTCGAAAGAGGAAACAAAACATTTACTGGCGTTCAGGTTACGCGCGTAGTCGGTATTTTCGTTTCCAACAACCGTTGGAAAAATAAATTATTAATTCCTCGCCTTCTCTTTCCCGAACGCATGTAGCCTAAATGAGGACTTCCGAATGCGAGTTACTTTACGGATGTTTACCAGCGAGCGACAAACAATAAAGTCGTGCGCTTCATAGTCACCGGCTCAAATTTAATTTGTTTTGCTGAAATCGGTAGACTGAAGATTTGACACTTAAAATGTTTGATTTAGCCGGAAAGTACAATGACCGCAATGCACCCGCATAAATAACGTTTTTCCTGCATCTGCGTGCATGGTTGTTGACCAAAGCCGGCACAGAAATGCGCCCGCTGATTTAAGGCCATTAACGATAATGTTTAACATCACACAACAGTTTTTTGCTGATCCAAGTGTTGGTGAGTACCCATTTAAGCCCGTAATTTCTTTCTCTCTCTACACTGCAAATTCATTTTCATTAGTTTGGTATTTGAATCATTCATGAATGCCGCAATCATTCAATTTCTATGTACATTAAAGTCTTAACTAAGACTCAGTTCTCAAAACCCCACAATATTGATCAATTGGTTGTCGTTCACTATTTTTCAGTCGATCACATAAAATGCCAAACGGACGTTTAACCAAGGTGAATGCAATCATCTGTTGTGTCATAGGAGCAATCGCAGGGATAACGACGTTGGGGCTTATCATAGCAGGAAGTCTTATGATAGCCAAAAACATGGATGCAAAAACCGAAACCGAAGCAAAGTAAGACAGATACGCGATCGTTAAAAAACACATTTTTTTCAAATATGATCGGTCAAGTTAAATGACCTTCGCAGGGACTTGTTTGCATTAAGTCATCAATGAACCTATCTATTGCATTTGTTTTTTAGGGCTTTTATGACAGGCGTAGGACTTCTGGTTGCGTCTTTCTTCTGTTTACCAATCGTTGTGGTTTCGTTTTGCTGTGCCGGAGGATGTTCTCTTGCAAGACACATCAATAATCGTCGCAATATAAATGCTGCTCCAATGATGGTGAGCTTTACCGCTTTACAAAAAGTCATAATCTATCATGATAATGTGTTTTTTTTTCTCGGAAAGGTTACGGAAACCTATCCACAAGCGACATTAATCAATCCAGCTGCACATCAAAATGTACCCTATCCAGAGAACCAGCCTGGAATTTTGGATGAGAAGTTTCCTTAGGACGCCTCCACGGAGTTTACAGACTGCATCGTACTTTATCTTTTTCCCAACAGTTTTTTTGCATCATGAATACTACAAACACTCACGTGACAGTCGCGGTTTTCCTTGACTTAATGACGGTGAATTGCAGACGCGCGAGGGAAAGGTGTAAAAATAGGAAACATTGTTTTATTTCACAAATTATAATTAAACTAGTGAACAACGTTGTATTATAAAGCAGAGCATCATCATTTACTTCAATGGTGAAACCCACACGTTTGTTTACGAAATTTCACAGTTCACTAGAGAAGAATAGATTAATAAAAGTTGGTTTGCTCACTTTTTTAGCATAAAGCCGCGCCGATATACTTAATTCCATCGGGCAATTAAAAGTAGATTTTGGTCCTTTTTTGAAAGCGTTTTTCTCTTGGGAAATCGCAAAAAGACGGACTAATGCAAAACAACAACGTATTCAATCATTTGAAATTTAATTTATAAGGTCTATCAAAATTACAACGGTAATGCACTTACAACGAGTATACTTTGGAATAAATCTTGCTTCATCTATTACAAACAAACCATATTCCGTTTGTGCATTAACCGCATAAAGCATTAACGTCAACAACCCCCCCCCCAATGGCTCCCATTGGCTAAAAGATTTCTGCCCCCAGATTGGCTGGCGCAAGGGGATCTGATCGACCTTGATGGAGACTCAACACGCCCCTAAAAACAGAGCTGCGTTACGCTACAAACGGAAAACAAACGCCCACGGCTCCCTAAATGCCGATTGACGATGCTACACGCTGACAGTGACAACACGGCTTGTAGAGCTGAGGACGACTTAGCGGCAGCCAACTGTACCTGCAACTGTACATGCAAACAGGGCGCTCGCAGTGGAAGAAGACGAAGTGAGATTTATAGGAGAAGCCAGGACTGGAAACCCGAATCTCGATGCGAAAAACAAGGAGAACAGACGCCATACCCCTGGGTTGCACAAGGGAGTAAATTTCAACATCCCAATGATTTCATGGTAAATTTGGACATTTTTACGGGAAATAAAACATCATCATTCAATAAAGTCCTAAAAATAACCATGGTAATTAGATTACTAGCTGATGATTTCTCTTGAATGTGTTTGATGGATATTTTCTGAATGGATTATTTTAAAAAGGTGTATAAAACAAAATGGTTAAACACGCTTTGTGGTTACATTCAATCTTGCCGTCCACGCGAAAAACGTAGGTTTTAACATTAAATTTTACTTAATAAGACCTTTCCGAGGAAACGTAAAATTGCATTAAATTATTTTATTTGCGAATTAGAATAACTTTAAAAAGGATCGGTGCATTGTGCCATTGCAAAGGTCACGTGTGCTTCCTAAATTAACTTAGTGGAATCTTTTAATTAACGTTTAAACATCCAGCGGGTATAAATTACGAAACAAATTTCTTATATGTTTATTTTTAAATTAAATATACTAAATGAACAAGCTAGATGGGTAAATTCAAAAATATAAGGACTATGAAGTGGTCAAATGTCAAGCGTGCCTAAAAAAGAAAATAAAAATTACAGGAATTTTGACACGTTTCAACGACCCTTTTTAATATTTTAAGTAGTATGTAAGTCCAAAAAACAGAAAGATTATAACTCGCAGTCATTCAATTAACTGATGTCTTAGGAAGGCTAAAATCAAAGGTAAATGAAAATTTCATGGAGAAAAGGCAACAATTTGTTCACGCTGTTTTATTTGTAGTGTATAAACTCACCTAAGAAGACCATTCCCTCTCACTTTGCTCAAACCGTGTCCACCCAATCACCGTGTCCACCAATCACCAAAGAGAAGGCTCAACAGACGGAACCCCCGACTGTTTTTCCTCTGAAAAAAACATCAAATACTCAGCCGCCAAAGCAATCGACGCAGGAATGTGAGATACTTCAACAGGCCACAGAGGTAGCCTGCTTACAACCCCGCCACCAAATTACATACTCCAACAGGCCTCTAACAGCCTTAAATGCGAGTAATTTCCGGGAAATCTTGTATGAACGAAAATCTCTTACGACGCAGGACCGTACAGATCTGATATCAACTGCCTTTATCAACCGACTGCGTGAACGAGTACAACAAAAAAGGAATCTCTCCTCAAAAACCCATGATGATTATGATGCTGATTACGAGGAAAACGGCTACATCAACAAGATTGATCGCCCTCGAGCTCCCAGAAAAAACAGAAACCAGTATGGGGTGTGTTTATGATTTTTAATGTTGCCAGAAAACATTAATTTTAAATTTCTCTTTGTATATCTGTTAACGAATAATAAATGTTACGCATTTTAATAATTAACATGTTGAGAAACAAAGATGTCAATCGTGTTCTGAAAATATGGCTTTTAGTAGCAACGGAGTATTCTTATAAAACACAATTAAATACTACTTTTATTTGGCAGGGTCCATTCACACGTACTTTAAGTAGTCCAACGATGGATAAACAACTCTGAATGTATCGTTTGTCGCTAACGCTGCAGTGCCTCTTCCCATGGTTGCGCTTCTCTGCAACCAATATGGATGTGATAAAGATACACTCATTTCCAATACATTTTACAGATGTCTGTATCAATTGACGACTGTCCAGCATCGCAAGGGCTGTCTGTGACCATTGCCAGCCTCTCCCTCCGTTCATCACCCCCACCACCCCCAGCTCCTCCACCCTTCACTGTAAAAAGACACCTGCCAAATGTGAACGTCTACGCAGAAAGTGAAGCATTCATTCCCCGGACGCCTGTCAAAATAAAACCCGCGATCAAGAAGCAGGAATTCGTAGACTCCGAGCCGTCTAGATTCGGTGCTATATTACGAAATAAGAAATCTCAGTGAGTTGAAGGAATTCTATTGTAACCGCGATTTAATGCCAGATCCTAAAGTAGAAATTAGACAGGGTGTATCAAGTTGTTCGGAACTATTAAATCGTTTCAAAATATCGTAATATCTGAGCGTACGGGCGGGAATCATTGCATTATATTATTTATCATTCCCAAATTGTAGAAAAAACTTTAAATATCAATAAATAGATGATAGTTTATCACTAAAAATATATTGAAGTGAGAACGAAGCTCGATATATTTGATATAGTGGATATATTTACCGACACCTTCAACCAATTCCTGATAACATTGGTTTCCCTTTTTTTAATTTGTAGACCAACAAGATCAGTTGTTTTTTTGGACGAAATATGCAATGACTGACAATCTATGGAAACCCTTTCTACTTTTATCAGATGGCAAAGTATTAGTAGTACTTTTAAATCGAATTATTTTAAGTAAAGGGCCTTACATTCATCAAACGTAAGAAGTGTCTGGTAGGTTAGTCGACACGCACACAGATTTAAAACAGTTTAACCGTTGAAGAAATAAAAATAATAATGCAATTTTGTGTTTCAAAGCTCTTACTTGCAGTATTCAATAAACTATTGCAGTTTGAATGATTCATAACGATTCATATTTATTAAACAATTTCGCAATGCCGACTTTAAAGCAATTTCCCAAGTTGGGGGCATACTCGTTGGGTAATTATAATAAAGTCTAATAAAATAATTATCGAAGTAGGCTGTTTTCGCAAATTTCGTTAAACGGTATGATGTCGTTTATTTATGAGAATGTTGCATTGTTTTCAATCTGTTTTCCATGTTTTAAACATCTACGGCCAGAAGATGAGATATTGGTCGTGTGTCTAATAGAAAAGAATAAATCGTATTAACTTTTTTTCTGCTGGTGATTACATCGGCATACCGGGAGAAGGGTTCAGCAAAATACACTAGTGATCCAGGAGAGAAATCACAGGGTTAGTTGTTCTCCACCAGATTGCCGGGAGCCTGCAAACGCATCCGAGAGAACACGAGTTAACGGGTACCCACATTTTTAAGGACGCTGAAGCCTATAGAGAGGTGATTCGAGACTCGAAAGCCAACTAAGAGTTGAATACAAGTTTCTACGAAGATATTTACTACTATTGCTTCTATTTATAATAATTATTGTTGTAATTAAACACAAAAAGCGCCCCTGACTTCCATGTAAAATGTTTATCGTGAAATATGCAATCCAGAATGACGGCATTTCGATATGCACTTGTTCTTGTGGGTGTTTCAAACACTATAGGTTTTGTCTTCTTGAAAAAAATATACTTTCACATAGACAAGTATCGAAGGGATGGGAATGTCGTGTTGATTACGAATAAAGATCGATTAGTGTTTTTGGAGAAGAAGAAACTATTGTCAAGTATAGCATTGTCTTGTGAAAGCCGACTAAGTTGTTCTTATACGAGTGCCATATTTAATTGTGCACAGCTTACAGATTCGCCGAGATCGAAAATAAAAATATAGCGTTTATGCATTAATACATGTTGAATTTTGAAAATAAGAATCTTAAAGATACTGCGGTTTCGTCACACGTTTTTACGGTACATACGGTATAGTAATGACTTCATTCAGTCCTCCACACGCGATCTCGAACATTAAATCCCATTACAACCTTCTCCGTAGGCCTATTTCGAGTTGAAATAAATGACAGATTACAGTTATGTTAACGATGCCGGAGCTTGGGTTAATGAACACACATCACGTTGCTTCATTGCTTACATCTTATTATTTGTCTACTTTTAATGTGGGATCTCCATGGTTCATTGTCACCCACGTATTAACCGAAAAAGCAACCGATAAGCAACGTCTCTTTGGAACCAGGAACAGAGATATCTGGCAAACCTTCGTTATAAAAGAGATAGTCATAGGTAAAGCTTCAAAAGCAGCGTGGCCCTAGAAAGACACTTCTAGAAAAGAGACGTCTAAATCCGACGACCATCGACTGTGCAACATCAGCGTATAGTCAACACGCTCGCTAGTATCATCATTTCGGAGAAATTTTCGTGAAAAACATCTGGATTCAACCACAGATAGAGAGAGGGATTAAAAACAAGATAGGGGTTAAGTCTACGAGAGGATAAAAGATCAGTTTTCAAAGTTTTTCACTCTCATTGGACCATGTATGGGTCGCTTATTTTGTTAGGGAGCGATTGTGAAGTAGAAGTAGAGCGAAGTGTTTCTTTTATTCCAACAAGAAACCAACATGGCGTAACAATCAATAGCAGGATTCTGGCAAACTGGAAATCTTAATGATTCTTTTATAGGTATGCCTTTTGCAAATGTACCTGCAATAAATGTGACTCGCGTTAATGGGAACGGATTATCCAAACGTACGCAGAAGAAGTGGCGTAAAACCACAAAATAATAAATTATCCAATTGAATGCTGGAAGTCTATATTTCAGATAACTCTCGTTTTGAAAAAAACACCTGCAAGCAAAAACCAAACATACATTGTGTAAGTATATATTAGAAACAATCAAGGCTTCGTAGAGCTTAATGGACGTTTAGTAGATGACACGCTGGCTTAATTATGTATGCGTGTACCATAACAGTTTATGCAGTCTAAACGTGATATTTATTATACAATCAATGGTAGTCCTGTACTGACCTTAATGGTGTGTTTATTTATTCCAGACACATGACATCCATTGGACTGGCACCCCATTAGCCAACGCACACAACAGCGCATGCTGTGACCGTAAAGTGGATAATTTAAAGCAATATCGACGACACTTGTCCGGCCCCCAAATTTTACCACGACACGACCCACGTGTGTCCAGACAGGACTCTCCTGTAGCGGGCACTAAGCATTGCGCCTTTTCGGCGTTTTCGGCCCAGGTCGGGCCCTCACTCTTGTTTGAATAATCAACAATATTATTCATTCCCGACCTTCGTCTTTAGCCATCGTGCCATTCTGATTTTTGGGTCACGAAGTCTTCGAATTACCATAGTCCAACGCCGATATATGAGAAACACGAGCATCCATCGTGAGAGTTTAAAACGCGTGTCAACTACTTTCGATCTATTGTTCGAACACGAATTATGGCATTGCGTTGCCCTAGCTTCCATTCAACAACGCAAAGAAGCGGAAACTCGGGCGTGTGCAATTGTTTCCATCCAACAGTAGGCCTGTTAAATTAACTGTGTTGCGTTATTATTGATTAAATTCAATGCAGACGAAATAATAAAGAAAACGGCTATGAAAAGGACCCAGTAACATTCTGTAAACTAAGACAAATGTGAAAAACGTTACAATGGTCTGATCAAAAACGATTTATGTGTTTTGCATATTCCGCATGTTTTAAAAGAGTTCTTCCAATTGGCTTCCTGCCTAACATTATGTCATGATGTACTATGTTGGTCTTATCCTAGTGCCCAATATAACTGGAGATGTCCGTATTGGGCGTGACCACTACTTAAAGGTAGCCGTGTGTTTTATTCCCGTTTCATTGAGAGGGAGCGGTCGTTGGTCTGCAATAATGAACTATGCTAACCGCTATGATTCGTTCAAAGAGAAAAATGACGACCGAAAATGTACTGTTTTTTTTGTCACCGATTTTAGAATAAAATAATTATTTCATTGAATTAAAACGAATAGTTTAAGTATTGAACAGCCCGAAGAAATCATTAAAGTTAATCGCTAATTCAAATCATTTTAACTTTAAATGGCACAACTAATATTGACGTTATTATACTATGAACATTAATAGATAGACAACTTTGAACCGCAGTACTGCCTGGGTCGAACAGAATACGGGCTTCACCTTCCTTCCAATAAGCTTCGTACCTTTTTTCAAACAACTACCTTCATTTACGCATCGAAAACATCGACCATTGTTATGCGACTACATACTTGTGCAGTATAGAAAAGCGTTGAAATTAATTTTTAAATACCATTCCTTGGTAGGCAACTGTAAAATACAAATGGTTAATTGCAATTGAAGTTATTGAGTGTCCTTTAGGAATCGCGCCGTACTTCGTCTAGAAACCTAAGGTTTTTTTCGCGTCTTTCCCGAAGGTTTACTTTCCAGTAAGCTGCATCAGGCGTTTTCAAGCAGCGACGCGGTTTATCGGATTTGTTGTTCTTGTGTATGTGGCTAATTTGTTTAAAAGCTGCAAGATGAGCAAGTCGTCGAGGGCAGGAATAAAAAAACACCAAAAACATGTGTCCTCGGCTTCAAACTGCCCATAAATAAAAGAATAGCTGCATTTAAATCTTAAACAAAGCCGTATGAAATCGCGAGACTATTGTTTCAAGAGGTACCTTGAAAGGTAATATATACCGGAATGGGTGGGAGCTCTAAAGACGTAGCATCTCATGTAACTGTTATCTAATGATGGCAATAACGACGGAAATTGATTTTTCCCGTGATCTTTGCCATTCTGGCCACTCTATTAAGGTCAATTACCTTCATCTATTGACGGGTGTGATTTGGTATTGATACATGTTGGCTGGATGAGCAAACTTTGCAACTACACAAATATCGATGAATAAATATTACGAAAAAAAAAGGAATATTTCTTAGTAATTTCTGGCAACAATTGTTTATTTTATTTCAATAATAAGGGGTTGAAATATGTAAATAGTGGAATTGGAAAATGGACAAATTGAAATAAAGTGAGGAATTACTTTTAACCCGACTGTCCATACTTAAACGCAACTTAGCCCGTAAAATGGGTTTTCGTTTTTTCACACCAGGACGATTCGCTACTCTATTTCATAAACATAATGTTACCCATGATGGAGCTTATTATGTGAGTGATATATCCTTTGTTTATTTACTTAGGTGAGTGGTTCTGTGCGCCGGCGCCCGTTACAGGACAAATTGGGCGTCTGGAAGACGTTATGCGTGTCGATTCCATTTATATGGCTCGGTGGCTTTATCAGCATGAAAGGAGCGGCGTTCCTTGAAGATCATGATATTTTCGTCCCGGAAGATGACGACTAGTATTTAAGTTTAAACGCTTCTCTTGAATTGTACTACCTATTTATATTTTATCTTGAATAAGGCAGTTTTTTCTTCTTTATGCCCATTAATCCTTCCTTTCTTACTAATATTGTTGGCGTGTGGATAAATAAACCAGTCTACCAAACTTTACATCAAAATAATTTTATGTCCTTGCTATTATTTGGTCCTGTGCCGAATTCATAGTGTGTCCTGTAAAATTGGTGGGTCCTCTCGGGAGAAGAGTAGTTACCGGAGTGCTGGCAATGCCCGTAGATAATTCTCGTTGTCGTCGTGTTCGTTTGACGTTCGGTCATTAGAATGGCGAGTGTTGGGGTGCCTTCACGCAATTGTGCAGTGATGGAGCTTTCCTCTCCGTTTACGTCTTCAACGTCGACCCGCGTAGAAGATTGGTCTCGAACCTTCGGAATCGCCCTCCTCGTTGTACCATTGGTAATATTTCATGGTTGTTTAGTTATCTTATAGCAACTTTCGTTAGTCTCCCGTTGCATCAGTGCAGTTTGGTTCAGATCCATCGCTTAACCGTTTTGTACATCTCTGATATCAGTTCTCCAAGTCGCGTAATATGTCATTTACGGGCTGACGCTTACGGATCCTTGCGGAATAGCTTTCCAAAGTGTCCTTTTTTAGCCGTTGTCTCTATAGATTCCGCTATTTGGTCCACATCATGTTGAGGAGAGCCTCTGTGACGGCCTTCTCGTCAGTGTTTTCTAAAATAAGGTCTCTTTTAGGTGGCATGAACCAGCGGGCGTGACCCAGCGCATCTAAAGTGTCGTCGATGCGTGGCAGGGGGAACGCGTCTTTTTTGTGACGGCATTGAGGCGACGGTAGTCAATGCACAGGCGTATGGTACCATCTTTCTTGGGAACGAACGTAATAGGTGAGGCCCATGGTGACTTCGAAGGTCGAATAACTCCGTCTCTGAGCATCTCGTCTTACATCTTGGCGACTTGGTCATGTAGCGGGGAGGGATACGTCGTGGTGGCTGCCAGATGGGTCTTGTGTCCCCTGTTTCGATTTTGTGGCAAATAATGGACGTCCTGCCTAAACGGGTATCGTCCCAGGCAAACATGTTGGAGTAGATTGATTAGGGAGGTCCTGTCTGCAGGTGAAATATCGGAAGACCTTTCAACAATTTCCTGTAAATCGGTGACGGGAGGGGACATGGCGGCGTGAACCTGTCTGCAAAGGGGTTCGTCGTCGTTAGCGTTGGACGACGTGTTAAGGTTGCATAAGGTATATTGCCTTGTTGCACCCGTCTTTGACTAGCCCGTGTTTGAGCACAAAATCCATTCCTAGGATAAGGTCACAGACGAGTTTGGGGCAGCTTGCGCAGTGTGTAGTGAGGTGCCGACCTCCCATAACTACAATCAGTTCATAAATGCCGTCTACGGTCATGGGCTGTGTCTCTGTAGAAACTATGGCAGGTATTTGTTTGTAAAACGGCACGTTCCCCCTTTTGTTTCGGGGTAGGGCGACTGGGTTAAGCAAAGAGCATGTAGCACCTGAATCAATTAGAGCCGTCATGGGAAACCCGTCGACTGTGCAGGGTACTCTAGCCGCTACCGTGGAGACAGAAATGAAATTGGGCTTAGCGATTACTGAGGGTGTAGTAACGGAGAAGATGGAATGCTTACCCGCCTTGCGTTTTTGCCGAAACGGAGGCAGTAATGGCAGTCTGGGTGTTGACTGAGGGGTTTGTGGAGTATCGTCGGTTGACGCAGGCCCCGCGGTTGTTCAGCGTCTTGGAGACGTCTCACCAGGGCCATCGCCTCGTCTGTCGGATTCGGGTTAGCGCTGGCGAGGGCGATGACTGTTGAGTCGGACAGAACGCCGTCGCAGAAACGTTGAAGGACGCGTCGTCGTTCTTGGCGCGAGTGTCTTCGGTAAACGCAGCGTCGGCCATTATCCGGAGCAAGTCAAGGAACTGGGTGGGAGTTTCTCCCGTTCGCTGGCATTTCAGGAAGAATTGGGACTCCGACACAGGTTTTCGGAAAGCCCGGCGGAGTTTTGTGCACAGCTCTTTGACATCGTCATCGGGGGAGTGATCGATGTTTTGGTCAAATAAGTAAGGGGCTAACGATGAATTTATCGTTTGTGATAGGTTCGGAGCTGCCGACACCAATGTGACGGCGTTCTCGTCAGTGTTTTCTAAAACAAGGTTCTTTTTCAGTATGACAAATGGAGAGAATGGACGGGTAAGCAAGTTCAGAAGGGTGAAGGAGGACGTTGAGTTGGTTCTGGGATTTCTGGTAAACGATCCGCGACTCGCACGCTGTGTGGTGTGTAACGTCGTGGGCGTAGACCGGTGTCCAAAAGTGTGCGCTCCTCCTACAAGGTAAAGATAGCACAGTAAAACAAGGGGCGTTACACCTGTCATCAGAGCTGACTGAAAGTGGATGCGCCGTGCAAACGGGCTTCCATGGACTTCACTTCAAGTTGCAGTGTGCTCTCGGTGATTCAGTGGCGTCATTTTATTCCTAGCTCCATTTGCTTGGTGTATAGCGACGTTTAGATGGCGCGCCACTGCTAACCGACCAATTGTTCCCCCTCCGTGTCCGCCAGTTCTTGCAGCGCGATATCTTCAGAGAGGGCTTGCAGTTTCGCGGGCTGATCGAGCGAAACAGAGCTGCCACGTTGGAGGGTATGATTTCTCATACTGCTTCATACCACTAGATAGTATACTACACGCGGCGAATTGCGGGCGTATGTGTGCGGCTCATGCGTGAACTCTATTTGATTATTGGGGTATATAAGTGTTAATACACTTAACGGTTTAAAAGCGACAGATTTCCCCCTCTATGTCTGACCGTTTACACCTTGACACAGATTTCGTCCTCCAGGCTGCCAATCGAAGTAACATCAAAACTTACGGCCAGCGTGCGCTTCGTCTCGACCTCGGGCTGGGGCGCATTTTCCCTTTCACATTCATCGTAGCTGATGTCCCTCATGCGATCTTAGGTGCGAACTTCCTTTTCACGTTTGACCTATCTGTCAGCGTCCGACGAAAGAAACTCGTTGACGAATCGACGGCAGCGGTAGTCTCTGGATACACAGCAACGACCTCGATCCGCCACCTCACCCACATTCCTGTCCCCTCTCCCTACAAGGCCCTTCTCGATCAATTTACCGATCTCCAAAACTTGAACCGAACACGACAGAAGCCACCACACGACATAGTCCACCATATAAAGACCACCGGCCCTGCCACAGTTCAGCGTTACCGCCGTCTCGACCCAGTAAAGAGACACAGCACAAAAGGAATTCGAACGAATGATGGAGGTTGGAATCGAACGCCCGTCCGACAGCAAGTGGTCATCCCCGCTCCACATGGTTAAGAAGACCACACCTGGGGATTGGCGTCCTTGTGGCGACTATCGAGCCCTGAACGCAGTCACAGTTCCTGACCGCTATCATCTGCCGCACATTCACGACTGTGTCTCGTTCCTACATGGAAAGAAGATATTCTCTACAATAGATCAATGGATATCCACAATGGATCTAATCCGGGCGTACCACCAGATACCGATCGCCCCTGAGGACATCCCGAAAACGGCAATCACCACTCCCTTTGGATCATTCGACTTCTTTCGCGAAGGTTACAGCCGTTGCTGACTACTCGGAGCCCAGTACAAAGCGCCAGCTTCGACAATTCATCGGGATGCTGAATTTCATCGCCGATTTTGCCTCGCCGTTCATGTGGATTTAGTCGGCCCGTTTCCCTTGTCCAAGGTGTTTACTGCTATTTACGGACTTGTGATGATCGCTTCACCCGTTGGTGCGATGTTATACCGTTAGCAGACATCGGCACAGAAACAGTCGTTCTCGCCTTCCTGAAAAACTGGGTGGCGCTCTTCGGATCTCCACGTCGTTTGACAACCGATCGAGGGGCACAATTCGAATCAACGCTTTTCCAAAAGATTTGTCAATTTCTTGGATGCGAGCGAATCCGCACAACTTCTAACCATCCCGCGGCCAATGGGATAGTTGAGCGCTTCCATCGATTACTGAAGTTCTCTCTCATGGCTCGGGATGACGGAGAACATTGGGTAGACAATTTGCCTCTCGTCCTGCTTGTCATTCGTGCGACTTTTAAACCCGACGTCGACTCCTGCCCGGCGGAATTGGTCTACGGTGCAACTCTCCGCGTACCGAGTGAGTTTGTTAACCCAATAGCAGCTGAACCGTCCCTGTTTGTCTCCGATGTTCTTCAAAGGCTACGCAGTTTTGCTTGGAGCGTTCGACCTAAAGAAACCAGACCCCATAAGTCAGGCTCCCAGGTCAACCCACAACTGCAAAAGAGCAAACACGTTTTCTCCGTTGTGATCGAGTCCGTCGTCCTCTTGAACCACCATATGATAGTGCTTATCCGATACTTTCTCGTTCGGCTAAAACTTTTAAAATATCCATGAATGGACGCCATGAAACGGTTTCAATTGATCGACTCAAGAGTGCCTTCGTCGAGGAACCCTTTTTCAATACTGTTCCAATTAGCAGAAGGAAAATCTATTGTGCCATCTTCGCATGCCCCTGCCCTAATCAGTCCGGAGCCGCCTGACGCATTGACAACCACCAGTACACGAAGCGGTTGCGTCAGCCGCACACCCCCGCATCCTTATTGTATCTCTTCCCCTGTCGACGAAAAGTCTAAAAGGGGAGCAATTTAGTGACCTCAAACGACCCTTTTTGTTTTACGGACACAAACAGTGCCTTTGCATTATAAAATCAAGAAAACAATATTGATCATACTTTGGTTTGCGTTCTCTTTCATTATCCTTTTTAGAAAGGTTTAGTAATTTTATGTATCGACCAACTTGGAATCACGACAACTCTACCGGGAAGAGATTTTCTTGCGGGATTGCGACTACGCGTTGCGTTAAGCCAATTTAATACAGTTTTGGGCTTGCTGTAGCATTTTTAGATATTAAATCAATATAGAAATTAACTGTCGATCAACTGTTGGTGCATTCTCAATGTGAAGACGAGATTGATTATTCTCGGTTTATTTGTAAAAATGTGTCTTGGTTTACTAGCCGCGTTTAATACTGGCCAAACCCCGATTGATTTCGAATGTATTCGCAGGGTTCTGTTTCTTCATATTTCTGTATAATAAAGTAATACTTTAAAGATATAAGTAGCATGCAATTCCTTAATTTAAATCAGACGCCTAACCCATTCATTTTAAGGACATCGGCGTGGGACATAGACGTGTTCCGAGGGTTTATATAATGATCCGTATTTATTGTGGCGTTGTCTTGTTGTTCATCTCGTCAAAGACTAAGAAAACTCACCAAACCCGAAGTGTAAGAGACGTGGACGAAACTTACTGCACAATGGTTGTTATCCGCTTCATTGTTATAAAGAAAACAATAAAGTAAATGATGGCATTCACGGGTGCTGACTATAGATAGAGTGACGATAATATAGATCGTAGCTTCTTCCATCACATGAAGCTTTAAATAAACAGAAGGCGACAGACGAAAGAGTTTATCGATTATTCTTGGCTAAAGATAATTAAGATATATTTATGGTAAGAAAGACTTCAATGCGTCTGGTGTTATTAGAAGATGTTTGCTGCATCGATTGCTGTTTATATTTAGTTTACGTAGTCCGCTAAATAGTCCTCGTCAATTTATTCGAATAAGCTTGGACATAACTCATAGTTACAAAGATTGAGATAGAAACCATTTATAGACACAAGGACCGGGTTTTCTTCACGGCTGAGTTTGCATGGTTGTTAACCAATGACCGCATTAGACACGAAGAAGCAGGCTTTTGAGGCTAATACACGCGTTTCTTAGCAGACCAATTTCATACAGACGGTTGGTGAGTCGTACATTGATTCCTAAACGTATGTAAAGTAATTAAATAAGACTTTAATTTTAATGGAAAATGCATTCTTCAACAATTTTAAATCCATAAGACTACAAAATCAGTGTGAAATAAATTGGTAGTAATTTATTCATTTCAGTAGATCAAATAGAAATGGAGCAAGAAAGACGGGTTTCGATGAAAAATGTAATTGTTTATACGGTCTTGGCTGTCGTCTTTGTTGCGTCCGCTTGTATTTTCATCAGTGGCATTGTTCTTCTCGTCAAAGAAAAAGAAGACTCCGAAAACTACCAACGGTAAAAGAGAGATGTTTATAGACTAAGACGAATCTGTTGGTTATGTGCACATTGTTATAAACACAACAATTCTTCAAATTGGATCGTCCAAATAAAGTACATTCACGGGCACAGACAATTACTAAACGGGCATAATTAAATTACTTCCTCTAAGATATGCAGCTTTAAATAAATATAGGACGACCTACGCGTTTATAGATTATTCTTGGTAAAACCGGTTTTTATGTTTGGAATTGTCAAACAGTTTGTGCTTTTGTTTAAGGCAATTTATCACTGCCATATTACTGGTCATACTTGGCTTATGCTGTTTACCAATCGGTCCGTTAATCATGGTCCTGGTACACATGGGCAGTACTCCCAGCTACAATTCATCGCCGACAATGGTGACGTTTTCTCGAGCTCAATTTCTGTTTACCGTCAGTTGATTCGTTACTTTGTGGCTTGATGTGTTTCAAAAAACCTTTATCTTTTTATTAAGTTTATTGAAATAAGCAACCAAAATTGATTATTTATAGATGATTATTGTTTTTTTTCTTGCCAAGACTTGCAAAACGCATCTTGTAGCGTTTGATGTCAAAGAAGACGGACTTACCAAGCCAATGGGATCCCTGGCCTAATAATGATACCTACCTCAATAATGTAGACTCGTATGCAGAATAAATGTTTTCTAATGATGTTTTCATTAACACAACAAATGTTATCATGCACGTGTCTCATACATTAGTATGAATAGAAACTGCTAAAGTGTAAAATGAAGACAGTCACAGATATGCCAATGGCGTGCCAAGATCGTGGGTTGCCCTTGAAGGATACCACCAACAAGAACTTTAGCGCAAATGAAGAAAAACGCTTTATACATTGGCGTTTTGTTGAGAAATAAATATGCTTTCGTTCACGATACCAAGTTCCCAAACCGTGGCATTGCTTTCCAGCCTTAAGTCTTTCCATTGAGCCTGACATCAAATTACGGCTCATGACAGCTGAAATCTGATTTAAGTTGAAAAGGAATATAGACTGTTTGACTTAAATAGACGTTTTTTGTGCATTCGCAATGCGAAGAAAAGATTAGTTTTTCTCAAACTATTTACAAAACGGTAGACTTGCCGCGTTTAATACCGCCAAAACCCCGAATGATCTCAAATGTATTCGCTGAGTTCTGTTTCTTCAGATTGTGTATAAAAAAAATAATACTTTGAAGATATTAGTAGACATGCAATTCCTTATTATAATCAGACGCCCAAACTATCCAATTTTTGGACATCGTCGTGGGACATATTCGCGTCATCATCATCAGTTCTGTCCTCTTAGCTGTCATATTTATTGTGGCGTCGTGTTGTTGTTCATATCGTCAAAGACTAAGAAAAATCACAAAACTCGAAGTGTTAGAGCGACCTGGACGAAACTTGCTGCACAATGACTGTAATCCGCTTCATTTATGTACACGTAATTTATGGCATTCACGAGCACTGACTATAGATTAAGTGACAATAATAAAAATCTTAGCTTCGTTCGGTCTGGCATTTACAAACGTTTACTTACAAATCGACATCATGTGTGGCTGGTTACGTTCATTCGAAATACACCCAACATAAAAGAGCTTAAACAATTAATTATCTATTAAAGATAATATTAATTTGTTTCTCAAAACTACTTTGGAAAACTATCCTTAAGCCCCAGCCACCAATGAAGACGGACTTTAGGATCCCGCTTAAATGAGCAAACGGGATGATCACAACCTCGATAATACAAACGTCCAGTGCCATTTTGTTTTCTTAAATGGCATCTAAAAAACAAACAAAATCGCTGATTAAATAAGTTGTCGGAATAGAAAAACCTTAGTGACAAAGCATCCTATCGTCTGGATAGAATATCTTTGATGTTCTCGATCATTGTCAAATTGAATTTCTCAAGTTCAACGTTTGAGGTTCATATCACATGAAACCCCGGGTCCGTAATTTTGATAGAATTGACCAGATGTTGGTTTAAAGTAAACATTAATTGATTAATCTCTTCAAAGCAAAGGAAGCCGTTGAGTTCGTTCGAACTTTCAGGGATGCCACCGCACGTTCAACAGTAGAAAATATAAACTCCCGCAAAGCACTTATAGTTTGACCATATCTTCCCAATGGTAAAGATGCACTCGATTTTGCGTTCCTAATTACACCGGAAGTATTACGAATGAGTGTTTTAAACAACAGTATTACTGCTGCTCTCGGAAACGTAATATATTATTGTTTGTGCTGACAAAAGACCCAATTGAGCACATGTTTGAAGATATTATACACACAGTCATTGGCAAGGAAACCAATAGGCAATGCTGAAACATGGCATATTAATCATGCCGATTAATAGTTCGGCAGAATGAATTAAGATATGATTCCAATTGTTTAATAAATAAATCGTAGATATTAATGGTAAAATATAAAACCTAACATTCGATATTGATTTTATTGATTCAGACAAGCTTCACTCTGACAATGTTCTGTACATATGGATTATATGCTCAAGGTGGCAGTGCGTATGATCCAATGTGCCTCCCCCTCAACGTTTTTCCAGCAATTGACCGTCAAGGTGATTTATAACGCGTGTACACCTGGCACCCAAACACAATTCTTACATTGTTTGTCACCATATTTTCCGCCAGCATCAACCAACTTAATATATTTTGTCTTAAACAGCGAATTTGAAATCTTGGCTTTTATATCAAGGCCAACATTGCCGGTAGTCCTATCGTCTACTCTATACGTGTCTGAGTACCTATTCGATAACATAAACCTTTCATACGAAAGTGGGAGCTCACATTCACTCATTGGTTCAGACTTGGTTTTAATAATTGCTGAATCCGCCATTCTAAAGAAATGGCGCGTGGCGCGATGCCGAGAAGCATTAAGGGAACTACTAAAAATGTCTCCAGGCAATCATCGCTTTGCAAACATGCTGAATTGCATATGCAATGTGCCCTCCAAACCAAGATGGCTAGTTTTCAAACCAGTTGTTAACCAATGACCGCAAATCAGGCACGGAGAAGCAGGTTTTAATACCTACCAACGTCTATCCAACAATTAAACGTTAGCAACAGTGCATGTTAAGGTCATTCATGACACGTTTACACGTAATACCCAATTGCCAATGTAATGTGCGCTTCTAAACCAAGATGGCTGGTTTTCAAGCCGGTTTTAAACGAATTACCGCTCATGGAGAACGGAGAAGCAGGTTGTAATACGTGTCGTGCTTTTCATTTCACACCATTTCCATGCAAACGGTTGGTAAGTACTGCATTTAGGACTTAATAAATTTGTATTTATATAAAGATTGTGAGCAGGTTGACTTTTTATTAAGTGTTCAAGTAAAATAAACCTTTGAATACTTTTCCTATGCATTAATTCTGTTTTGAAATTATTTCTTTCAAAAGATGTAATCGAAAATGATAATGAACGTCGTATGATGGTTAAGGCAATCGCGAAGGCTGTACTATTTGCTGTCGGCCTTCTCATAGCGCTTTCCTTGTTCATCGCCGGCTTTGTTGTTCTCTGTAAACACAACGAATTAGTGTAAGAGATATGCATATTGTACATACAAAACCCTTTAAATAGGATTGCCAAAATAAAATAGGATTCTGAGATATTTGCCGCAGGTGCGAGGACGATATAATTAGACTTGGATTCCAACGAAATATCAAGTGTAAAATAAATGAGCTGCGTGTATGGATTATTCTTTGTTAAACAGAATTAAGATGTCGTATTCAGAGAAAGCCTACACACTGTGTTCTGTTTTTAGGACAAATGTAATTGGAATAATACTTCTCGTAATTGGATCATTGTGTCTACCACCCCTCCTTTTATCCTGTGCTTTAAAAGTTTATTTTTGTGTGCGAATCTTGCTTAACCCTCGAACTTCCAATTTACCGCCAACGATGGTGAGTTTTCTCCACGCACTTTCTTGGCTACTTTCTGGTTAATTACAACATTTCCAGCCTTCATGTGCCCAGAAAACGGCACCACTAAATACACGATTCTTATTCTTCGGCGTTTACTAGGTTTATTTTTTATAAACAAAACGGAATGGAGCCCCAGGGATGAAATATCGATTTAATCTTTTTTCTCGAGAATATTTTGGACGCAGATGTTGCCCCGCCGGACGACAATGAACAAGGTCCTTATAATCCCAACTAATGGAGCCAATACGATAACGTACAAATGGAGAACGCCTCCTCGGTTATGTAAACTGCAACAACCCTCTAGCGTTTTCATGAAATCTTATTTAACAACGATCTTTGTGGACAAATCGTAGTTTTGTTCTTATGATTCAGCTACAATAGCTTAAGGTGGTTTGGTGTTTAAAATGTAGGCGGTCCCAGGTGGGCCAATAGTGTGCGACCGGAAATTGTTGATTGCAAACCGCATGTAATAAACCATCTAGGTGGCTTGTCTGGCTTTTAAGGATAGCACCAAGAAAAACTAATTGATGAATAAAGACATACTATCAAAGAATTTCGGATAAGTATCGATTTTTATTGTTTGGAGTGTTTATCAAAGGTTTGGTATCATGTAACTTGTTATAGCAGACTGGAAGCAAGTTAAGCAATAAATTTAGGTTGTGAAACTTAAACATACTTCTATTGACGTCTATATTTCTCAATAATTTGAGTTAAAATAAAATTACCCGGACTCTGTTAAGGCATACAATTATGCCGCGTATTCTGAAAACGACTGACGATCATTAAAGTAAATAGAAATAGTCTAGGTTCACAACAACGCTTTACGACACCGTAAATACAAATTTTAGAAAATCAAAATACAGTGGATGCTTTTACACGAACTCTCTTTCGTTTGTTAAGCGATTGTGTAAAGTGCTTCGAAGTTTTTATTACGAAACACCCACAATGAGCATATGGGCCTCGTTGACAGCCAGCATGCTCGGGTCGCTGCTCTGGGTCGACGACCATTGGTACTTCGTGGGTTCACTGAGGAATACTGCCCCGACGACGTCAGGTATCTCCGGTATGCGGGAGAGGGCATCCGCATTCGCGTTAGACTTTCCGGTCCTGTATTGGATTTCAAAATCGTATTGTTAGAGTTCCTCATACTACCGTGCTACGGCCCTATCCGAGTCTTTCATTGTCGTAAGCCATGTGAAGGCTCGATCGTCGGTCCTGATTTTGAACTTGCGGTAGAGTAGGTAAGGTCGAAAGTGTTTTGTTAAAGAGAAAATGGCAAAGAGTTCACGGGTCGTGGCACTTTTCTGCCGCATCTGGCGACCGAGTTTCTTGCTGGCGTATGAAATGACACGCTCGGATCCATCAGGTCCGGTTAGAGATAAGACTGCTCCAATTGCAGTGTCGCTCGCGTCTGTGTCCAGGGTAAAAGGTGGAGCGTCGTTGTCAAAATCGGGCAGTGTTAGGATTGGTGCATCGCAGAGAGCCCTTTTAAGCTCGGCGAAGGCGTCATCATGTTCGGGTGCCAGGGGAAAGCTTTCTTGGCTTCTTTCTCGGTTAGTTTGTGAAGTGGGGCAGCGATCTTCGCGTATCCTTTTATAAATTTCCTATAGTAATTAGTAGGACCGAGTAAGCTTCGTACATCGGTTTGGTTTTGCGGTCGTGGCCAGTCTTTGACGTCATCGATGCGTTCGTTCGTTATTTTCAGGCCACTTTCTGAGATAACATGACAGATTTCTGGATAAAACAACACTTCTGGGGATTAAGCGTAAGTCCTGCTTCTTGGAAACGCTTGAGGATGGCGTCAAGGTTTTTGTTGTGGTCCATGACTGTTGGGCCGAAGACGATGGCGTCATCCAGGTATATCAGCCATTGTTTGGGGTATAAACCATGGAGCACTGTTTGCATGAGGCATTGAAGGTGGCGGCCGCATTGCCCAGACCGAAAGGCATGGTGTCAAATTTATATAGCCCGCTTGGAAGAATGAACGCCGTCTTCTTCCGATCCTTCGAAGAGACTTCGACCTGCCAGTAACTCAATTTAAGGTCGATCGTGGAGAACCATCGTGCGTGCCGTAACGAGTCTAGTGTGTCGTCGTTACGAGGCATGGGAAATGCATCCTTTTTTGTAACGGCGTTAAGTCGGCGATAGTCAATACAGAGGCGCATTTTGCCGTCTTTCTTCGAGACGATGGTGATAGGGGAGGCCCAAGGGGATTTTGACGGTCGTATGACCTTGTCTTTGAGCAAACCATCTATCATTTTGCGGAGTTCGTCGTGCAGCGGATGGGCAATCCGACGGGGTTGTTGCCCGATCGGCCTAGCCTCACCAGTTTCGATCTTGTGGCGGATAATCGATGTCCTTCCTAACTGTGTGTCGTCCCAGGCGAAACTGTTGTGGTAGTCTTGGAGTAGGTTTCGGAGCTTGGCTCTATCTGTTGATGATACTTTGGCGGACTTCGAGACCATTGAGTCAATGTTGGCCTCGGGGAAATCTCTCGCAGCGTACATCTGTCTACAGATATTCTCTTTCTGGGGCACCTTTGGTTTTGTTTTCAGTTCCGTTGTTGTCACTGATAGATAAATAGCCTTGTTGTGGCCCTCTATGACAACTCCGTGCTTGAGGATGAAGTCTATTCCGAGTACCAAGCTACAACCTAATTCGGGGCAACTGAAACACCGGGTGTTAAGGTGGTGACCGCCTATGACGACCGTGACTTCATATGTCCCGTGAATTGACATCGGCTGCTGATCCGCGGTTTGCACGAGGGGTTTGTGGTCCGAAAAGGGGAATTTCGCGCAAATGGTAGCAGGGAAAAGGGTTTATTTTCGTCTTTTTATTCCAATAAGCTTGGACATTACTCATAGTTACACAGATTGAGATAGAAACCATTTATAGACACAATGACCGCGTTTTCTTCACGCCTGAGTTTGCATGGTTGTTAACCAATGACCGCATTAGACATGAAGAAGCAGGCTTTTGAGGCTAATACACGCGTTTCTTAGCAGACCAATTTCAAACAAGACGGTTGGTTAGTAGTACATTGATTCCTAAACGTATGTTAAGTAATTGAATAAGAATTTAAATTTAATGGAAAATGCATTCTTCAATAATTTCAAATCAATAAGACTATAAAAATGTGTGTGAAATAAATTGGTAGTAATTTATTCATTTCAGTAGATCAAATAGAAATGGAGCAAGAAAGACGGGTTTCGATGAAAAATGTAATTGTTTATACGGTCTTGGCTGTCGTCTTTGTTGCGTCCGCTTGTATTTTCATCAGTGGCATTGTTCTTCTCGTCAAAGAAAAAGAAATCTCCGAAAACTACCGACTGTAAGAGAGATGCTAATAGACTAAGACGAATCTCTTGGTTATGTGTACATTGTTGCAAACACAACAAATCTTCAAATTGGATCGTCAAATAAAGTACATTCACGGGCACATACCATTACTAAAAGGGCTTAATTGAATTACTTCTTCTAAGATATGCAGCTTTAAATAAATATGAGACTACCTACGCAGCATGCGTTAATAGATTATTCTTGGTTAAACAGGTTTTTTATGTTTAGAATTGTCAGACCGTTTGTGCTTTTGTTTAAGGCAATTTATCACTGCCATATTACTGGTCATACTTGGCTTATGCTGTTTACCAATCGGTCCGTTAATCATGGTCCTGGTACACATGGGCAGTACTCCCAGCTACAATTCATCGCCGACAATTGTGAAGTTTTCTCGAGCTCAATTTCTGTTTACCGTCAGTTGATTCGTTACTTTGTGGCTTGATGTGTTTAAAAAACCATAAACTATTTATAACGTTTATTCTAAATAAGCAACCGAAATTGATTATCTATAGATTATTATTGGCTTCTTTCTCACCAAGACTTGGAAAACGCACCTGGTAGCGCCTGATGTCAAAGAAGACGGACTTACCAAGCCACGGGGATCTCGGGCCTTATAATGATAACGACCTTAATAATGCAGACTCGTACACACAATCAATTTTTTAAATGATGTTTTAATTAACACAACATATGTTATCATGCATTCGTATTAATAGAAACTGCTGAAGTGTAAAATGTAGACGGTCACAGATGGGCAAATGGCGTGCCAACATCGTGGGTTTACCTTGAAGGATACCACCAACAAGTACTTTACGGGAAATGAAGGCAAACGCTTTATATATTGGGGTTTTTTGGAGAAGTAAATATGCTTTCGTTCACGATACCAAGTTCCCGAACCGTGGGATTGCTTTCCAGTCTAACGTGTTTCCATTGAGCTTGGCATTAAATTACTGCTCATGACAGCTGAAATCAGATTTAAGTTGGAAAGGAATATAGACTGTTTGACTTAACTAGACATAGATCTTCAAGTACACAACAAAATAAAGTTTAAAAACATAGGAATATACATAAACTTACAAAGGCCAGCATATAATATTATACTAAGATGCACGGAAAGATAACTGGAAGTAATCTAACGCATACTGCAAATATTATGCAACAAAATAAACAATCATATAGAGTTAGAGGCCAAATTAAGAAGCAAAGCGATAACTTGAGTGTAAGTAACATTTCCCTAAGAAAACCTGATTGAGATGCATTGTAATGTCGGCAACCGGACAGCCATAATGAGAAGAAGAAGACGTATTGAATCTAGGGAATGCGTTGATATATGATCACGAATAAAATGAATGTTGAGGTTGTATAGGCTTTGGGGTAAAACTTGGAAACCCAAGAGTTTGCTTCGTGAGCTGGGAAAAGGGAAGAACTTGCTCTAGTCTTGGCAACTGTTGATGAAGGCAGATCCTTCCTTGTGTGATCTAGCTGTATTGACGAGCAAACTTGTGTTTCTTCACTCCAGATGAATCGGAAAACGGCCATACTGTGTGGCGTTTAAGTTGACACAAGACGGCGTCCATTTGGCGCACAGTCGACATTGTGTGGGTCCTTGAAATTCCGCGCGGTGTCCTGGTACACTACACGCATTCATCGCCCCTTCATTCTTACGCTGAACCTAAGAATAACAGACAGACTCATACTGTTACACAAACAAAATTTCAGCAACAGGCATCTGGCATACCGTTCAAAACAAGGAAACCTTCATAAAGTCATCCGTCATTCGTATACTATTTTGGGCAGGCAATGTGACGCTTTTCCAATTGTGGGGTTCTGACCTAAGAAATATTAGACCTACGCTGGGTGTTTTGTAACGGTAATCGTATAACATGGAAACACATCCCAGGCAGCCATAATGAGGAGAAGCATTGAATGAAAGGAATGGATTTAATGAAGCAAACAGTTATAAATAGATAGATAGACTTAGGGTAAAAATAATATGGGTCTTCATAACAGGAAAACAATGGTGCTAGTTTGGATAGGGAGGAAATATCTCTAGTCTCGGCGACTGTGGATGAAGGCAGCTGTGTTCTTGTGAAATCCAGTGTGAGGCATCCTGTATTGGAGGGAAGAGTGTTTGGTCTCACTCTGGATGAACCAGATTACAGTCTTCGCCGTCATAGAAAATTGCCACCCGTCTAATTGTGGTTGACACGAGATAACGTTCTATTGGCACATTTTGCATCCTTCATATCCCGCGCGATGTCCTTGTAAAACACCGCGGCGTTACATACCCCCCTCTTAGGTATAGCACTGTCCTCAGTGCTAGTGAAGAGGATGGTCTTGGTGATAGGCTAGGGTTAGATCAGTTCCAAAATGATTAGGGACATGGAAGCGTCAGCAGATGCACGTTTGCATCAAAGGAGTGGCAACAGAGCCGGGTGTCCATAGGAAACTTAGGAAACGTATTTAATTTGTATCCCGATATCCGAGCACGATGCCTTGTGGACGCCGGCACGAATGCACGTGTTTCTTTTAGCAAATGTTGCCCCATACTGTCTCAACTCAACATTCAACAGACAAAACGATGTGCCCCTATCGCTCACTCCTTTTACGATACCCCGACTTGGTGAAACCCCCAAAGCAAGACGCTCCCGTTAAACACGATGTCGAAAATTTCATACGCACCCGAGGTCCCGCACAATCTTGCCGTTAACGCAGACTAGCCCCCGAGAGAAAACGAATCGCAGAAAAGGAATTCGATGAAATGCGGGGTTTAGGCATTATTAGACCGTCCTCAAGCAGCTGGCACTGTCCTCTACACATGGTCGCGAAACAGACTTAAAGGGATTGGAGGCCCTGTGGTGATTTCCGGGCCTTAAACACAGGAACTCAACACGACAATAACCCAATTCCCCATATCCAAGATTGCGTTCCCCCCCTTCACGGAAAAACTATTTTTTTCAACAGTCGACCTCATGCGCACCTATCACCAAATTCCCGTCGCTGCAGAAGACATTCCTCAAACTCCATTCAAGACACAATTTGGGTTATTCGAGTTCTTTCGAATGCCTTTTGGTTCACGAAACGCCACCCAGACTTTCCAGCGTTTCCTCGATTCCATTTTTCGCGGGCTAGATTATGTATTCCTATACGTCGACGATATCTTGATCGCCAGCACGACACAGGAGGAACACGTAAGACACGTAGAAGAGGTTTTTCGGCGTCTTTATCACAACGGCCTAGTAATTTACGAGAGCAAATGTTGGTTCGGCTCGTCATGGGTTCAGAACCTCGGACACCTGAATTCTTCCAAAGGATGTTTACCCCTGCCCGAAAAGGTTTAGCCGGCTTCAAGTTTTCCAGTCTCCAAGACTCGCCGCCAGCTTCATCGGTTTCTGGGAATGATTAATTTTGACCGCCGCTTCATACCCAATTGGCTTCAATCTCTTTGCTTTTGACCGGTGAAGACAACGGACCATTAAACTTGACAGATGATCAACTATCAGCCGTGGATTCTTTGAAACCGAAGCTGGCAAAATGAACCTTGCTTTTTAACCCGAACGCAAACGCTCGCTTATCTCTTATGGTTGACGCGTCGACCGTAGGTGCTAGTGCCGTTTTACATCAAGAGGTCGGGGATCATCAACAACCACTGGCCTTTTTCTCGAAAGCTTTCTCGGCGACGGATAGAGGCTATAGTACTTTTGGACGCGAATTATTAGCGGTCTATGAAGCCATCCGCCACTTCAAACATTGGGCTAAGGCTTCAACTGTAGCGGTTTTCACGGACCATTTACCACTTATTTCAGCTTCCCGTTCATTATCTGCCAAGTACGCGGCACCTGGATTTCCTGTCGCAATTTAACATTGAATTGAGGCACGTAAAGGGAGTCGACAACCCAATCGCTGATGATTACAATGGATCGTTTGACCACAAGGCTTTAGCACAAGCACAACAGGAGGCACGAGTTGGTACTCATAATCCCCCATCTAGTTATACAGGTTTTTCTGTTGCCCAACCCAGCGATCACGATTATATGCCCAACCTCGAAGACACATCCCCGACCTGTTGTTCCTCCATCTTTTCGACGTATTGTCTTCGATGCCATCGCTTCACATTACAAAGTCTTTCGAAGGACTTGAGTACATGGGCTAACGCAAT